>JAFFZH010015671.1:120827-133196 GCA_018420115.1 Euura saliciscinereae | reverse complement strand
CAGCCGTTGCTGAAACCGAGGAGGAAGACGACGATCTCCAATTCCTCCAATCACCGGCTTGGACCACGGAACACGAACATGACGAACACGGATTATGACACAGCATCAGCTGTTTATTGTATCAATTGACGGATTGTCAATTGAGATATTTTTCGCAGTTTTCTTATTTTTATTACGCATACATCACTCAATTTAACGGATGGTTAATTGAGATGATTTACATAATTTCTTAGTTTTTTCTTTTTGATTAGAGATGCAACGATTATCGCAGCATCAGCAGTTTATCACATCACTCATATTCAACGGATTGTGAATTGAGAGATGTTTTTCATACTTAATAATTTTCTCGTTTCTATTACGCACGAGGACTCATTCAACGGATTGTTGCTTGAGATGTTTTCCTAATTTGTTAGTTTCTGTCACGTATATGTATAGCGTCAGCATCAGCTGTTTAAGATATCACTCAATTTAACGGATTGTTAATTGAGATGATTTTCATATTTTACTAGTTTTCTATGTTTCATTGGAACATATATTAGGATTAATCAGCATCAGCTGTTTAGGATATTACTCATTCAAGTTCAGATAATTTCATAGTTTGTAGTTTTATAGTTTCAATTATTTATACTCTTAATAATATTACATATTTATATTCCAACCGTGCGATCCAGCCGACGTTGAAATGCGAGGAGGAGGAGGGTGTCTGCACAGACTATCTCCGGATCCTCAATCACCGGCTTGGACCACGGAAAAACCAAAATTAGTCTCTTTAGACTATACGACACGAACGTCTCCTCATGAGGGATTCGTGTCGAGAACCTGCGACCTGGCCGCATACGTTGCGGTCGGTGAGGTTTGCAATTTGCTGTGGCAAATGCGCTCTTGCTGCCAGTCTTTTTTTTATTGTCTATAATTTTTTGTAAAAAAATATTTTTTATTCAATTTTATTAAAAAATTAAAATATATTAAATATATTATTTTATTGATTAAATCTTTTAGTCGTCAAGACAACTCTCATGTTTATAGTGAATGAGAGTTCAGTTGTTTGTTAAAATAGTTTCGTGTAAAGATCGTTCAGTAGTTAATAAATCATTTATTAACTTTCATTAAAGTTTCCGAGTTTTATTTTACAAGCCTGATTGATTAATTTCAAAAATTCGAGTTCCTGTTACAAAAGATTACATCATCAGTTTATATTCCACAAAAGTCTCGGGCAGAGAATTTAATGGAATACAATCATCCTGATGAAACCAAAGTTTGATGAAACGATATCGAAATTCAGAACGTTATTTAAAAGTTTGAGTAGTACATATAGGGGCGGCATATTTTCAGATGATGGAGTATTGTCTATCGAAGAAAATACAAAAAAGCATCAGTACTTGAGAAATGATATTTATAACTCACATGGCAGACAGGTAGTTTGGACACACTTCCTGGTAACAGTCAAGAACGTAAGAGCGGGCCTGTAGTTCAATTTTCTGGCCACGACTTGGGACAGTTCCGCGCAGTAAACAAGCTAGTATTGCTTCATAGAAGTTACAAAGGTATTCTTCGTTGACTTGTTTCAATCTCTTCAACAAAACAATACTATTTGCAGAAATTTCATTCGCTTCTACTGTGATTTCGCGTGCACACTAGAAAACATGAATCATTATTGCTTGAGAATCATTAGAATATCTGTTTTACACTTCATAAAAACTTCAGTATTAGTTCTGAAATAATGTTGGTAGTAATTCTAGAAATGAGAAATTGAAATTTACCTCTATTGTCAGCTCTTTCATTTCCTCACGCTCAAGGAATTGAGAGCTGAAGATCAGATCGACCATTTTCTCTGTGGCTAACTGAATTTCGTTAGATTCAAGCGCAGACTTCCAGCATGATCTTACGGCTGACGTGAAGTCATCGATATGAGTTGCTCCAACAGCTCCTTTATAGAACATTTGTGATAATATCCCGACAAGTGGTACAACGATACCTTGTCCACCGACTTGAATGAGGTATAAGACCTCCTTGATCCAATCGACATTTGGTAGCCATTCAGCGACAGGCTGATCTTTCAGATACTCGTGGAACAGCTCTGCTACAATTTTGAAGTATTCGGATTCCATTTCGTATTTATGGTTGCCAGTTTCCTCATGGCTTTCACTACCATCTTCTGCATCTCCAGATGATTTAAGAATCGGGTCTTTGTATGTCTTGTGTAAAGACTCAATGAATTTGTAATTTCTTATTGTTAGTCTTGTGCTTGTAGCTTTCATGCACGCACGCAATATTTTGATGCCGAAGAATCTTTTCACATTACTAGTAAATTCTCCGTCTTCGATTATATTCCGTGATTCGAATTGAAATTTTTCAATATGATTGAGCAGGTCTCTTCTGGTGATGATCGAACCGTTGGCCATGAAAAGCTGCTCAGTGATCCGCACGTAAGTACTCATATCTTTGAAAGCGGATTCATCAAACATTGTTCGCAAATTCTTGAATGTCCACCGCAGTGTTGCATTAGCATAATCGGAGATGAGTTCATTCAGAATGCAATCTCTCAGCATCGAAACGTCCAACAGACATCCAAGTAATTCGATTGCCCTGGTTTTCAACTTTGCGTTGGAACGTGATTTAGAACCTTCTTCGTTTAAACAGTTTAGTAAGTTACGTACTGCTGTAAATCCTGGACTCACTTTGGAATTAAGTGCAAGGTACCCGTCATAGAAGAGCATGATTATTAATGAAAGTGAATTCATACTGAGGACCCTCTTTGAGATGTCATTACCCATCAGACTACAGACAGATTCAAGAAAAATAATAGCTTCAGTTTCCTTTACTGTATTTGACAGCCAAGTAGATGTTCGTTTCCATCCCAACTGATCACGGATCAGAACCTCGCTCGTAGGAAATGCTGAAAGTGTGTTTGCTACCGCGATCAAGTCCAAAGATTCCGTAGCAAAGTGAGTCATTGCGTCCAAAAGCTCGATCTGAGACCCAATTCTAAGGATTGGACAGTGTATAGTGAGAATTACTTCTGCTAAGGATTTTACCGCCTCTAGCTCAGCTGCTTTCCAAACAGTTCGTACTTTTCCTACCATGGACAGTGCATGAATGATTTGGAACAGCGGAACGGGGTCCCAAGTCATCTTCGATGCTTGAACCATGAATCTTGCCACCAAGTCAGTGTTTTTCGTCTCTGCATAGTTTAGGAATATGGTGAGCTCTTTGACAAGAGTTGGTTTCTCTTCGTTCGCATCTATTTCATACAAAGAAGTGTTGTTCAATGCATCAAGCACTGCAACCAGAAACTTATCGTCGTATAGCTCCAGATGAAGAGTGAGTACTTCCAGCAGTCCCCATTTGACCATGGCCTTATTATTATCCCGTAGAATTTGCAAGAAGGCACATCGTATCCACGCAATGTGAATGCTGTGAGTATCATCCGTTTCTTTGGCGAGATTTCTCAGCAGTGAAAACAGTGATGTAACGCAATGCTCGTCATCTTCTTTCAATTCCTCCAATACCGAAAACCAGGTATTCAGATTTTTCTTGAATAAATCTCGCTCGGAGTCATTTCCAATACATACAAGCGGTCTAATCTCTTGATAGCTGTAGAATTGTGAAGCTTGTTTCTCGTATTGATCAGTGAAATCCACAACTCGTTTAATAAGTTGCAAAGCTTGCTTTTGTTCATTATGTATTGAGCCGGACAATCCTTTCTGCAATAACAGCCAAAGTCGCTCTTCCATACTTCGGTCAATCCGTTCTTGGTCGTATTCAGAGTTCATTGGGAACCATACATGCACTGTCGAATGTAGTATTGAGATTGTTTCCGCTGTTTCACTCGTCAGTGTTAGAATCATTTCCCATACTTCAGTGAGTAATTTATCATCAGCGACGACCTTGGTGAGTTTTGGAAGAACCTGGGTGAGTACTTCACATGTTTTTTTATCTTTCCGTGTTATTAACAGTTCTATATTCTTCATAAATTTCGTCTTTACTCTTTCACCACCTGACTGGCTTACGGATGCAGAGAATTTTTTGTGAAGTAGGAGACTGTCTATATAGCAGTTCATCAATTTCACATCGAAAGTTGGCAGCTCGTTGCCTTTTTCTAGATATTTTTTTGTTAGAATCAGCGTGTCTTCAAAATATGCCAAAATTTTAGGTACCCCACAATAGAGCGTCATATACAAAATCATGATGTCGAGTACCAGAGACAAATCTTTAGCTTTCAGTTTATCATTGTATAGAGAATTTTGGATGGTCAATACATCCAAATGCTTAAATGATGCAGAATTGAATTGGTGATCTATTTTCTGAATAGACCATGAATTGGCTTTTACTTGATAAAACAAACAGAGAACGGTGCGCAATGTCTCCAACCAATACTGACTGTACTGCACACTACGTTTGCTCTTGTTTTTTACAAAGCAATTGAGTTTATCAACCAGAGTCGACAATGTCTGAGAATTGTCAGTCGCTTCAGTAATTTGCAACAAAGCACACACTTCTTTGGTATGATGCTTCATAAATCGATCATGTGTACCCATTGCATCGAAACTTTATTAATCTGTTCAAACCAGTGGTCCACAGCGATGGAAGCAGTACTCTACTGCTTACGTTTCGGCAAATCTGAAAAACAGAATCACTAGTTTGAATACCTGCTCAATGCTCGTGAATATATTGACAATGAAAGGACAATTCATGATACATCTGTATCATAGAGATAGACTTCAAATCTAACGCATGTGTTACAAAGCGCGGATCTAGACTTTTGATTTGGGGCGGGGGGGGGGGGGGCCCGGTTTCGCGGGGGGGGGGTGGGGGGGGGGGGGGGGGGGGGGGTCCACCCCCCCCCCCCCCCCTGAATCCGCGCCTGTGTGTTACAACTATAATAATCTTTCAAAACATGTTATAGCAATATATTTATAGCAATTTATAGCATAATATAGCAATATATCATTCTACACTGGTGTACAGCCTGTATTCTACACCATGATTCTCGCGTTAATTCAACGACCATAGTTTGCGGTTTCTTCAGTAATAATTATTACCGTTACTTGGGTTCAGATTCTCTTCGCCACTTGGAACGATACTTCTTCTCACGCCACTTGTAATATAATATTGTTTGTGTTCTTCTACTATACGTTATTATCGGCACTCTTTCTTTCTCTCTGTGTGCTTTGTTCTAAGCGGTATGTCCGTATGTAACGTAATTCTGTTGCTGTGTGCTGTGCATCACCTCGAACTGAAGCGACTATCTACCCCCAGCGCTCCCAGTGGGAAAAAATGCACTTTACAACAGAGTTAGCCAGCACGTGGATTGGGCGGTTTCAAATTCACCATAAAATCTAACCAATCAGGATTCAGCGGTAAAGTGCCACTGTCGTCACTCGTGACCACTGAACTCTATAATATACTGGAAGGCTGTCTGAGGTGGTGGGGGTATCGAGAACTTGCAAGAGAGAGATAGTTGTGGTTATTACCGGACGCACTCGTCACACGCATATGTACGTTCTGAGCTACAAACATCGCTACCGCTACCGCTTCTGCGCTAACGGTCAACGTTTTCATGCGAGGTAGTCGCCATGGATTGGACAAGGAGGTCCGGTAATAACGACAACTATCTCTGTCTTCCGCAGCTCGCTACACGAATCATAGGGCAGACAGCCTTCCAGTATATTATAGAGTTCAGTGCTCGTGACGTTCGAATGTTGGCACTGGCCTCAGCCAATAGCCATTTAGAGGGTGTATACACCTTTGAATTTTCGAAAAATTGATTTTGTCTTTTGAGAAAAATATTTGAATGTGACAGCTTGCCCGAGATTAAGAAAAAAAATTAATTCTACGTATGCTTGTTTTTACTGAATAGAAATTGGCAATAAAGGTGTTTAGAGTATAAGGTTGAAAGTATTTATTTCTTCTTCTTTTCTATAAAATATCCATCCCCCTTGAAATTGCTCGATTCTGTAAGAATTTTGTACCGTTTTGTACAGAAAATCTGTGAAAATAGTGAAATACCAGGACTCTGATTCTAGAAACCGTATCCCAGGTTTCCCCAGATCTCCAAGTACATTGCTGGTCGAAAAGTGGTCAGTTTTAATGTTGATCACAAGTAATTAATTTCAACTTTATTTGGTCACTTCAATGGAGTCCGTGATCACGGGAAATTGCGTTAGATTTCCACAATCATTGGATCAGAACTAGATTCACCGAAAACATGTTGTAATTTATTTATTTGAAATATATCTTGAATAAATATAATTTAATATAATATAATCAACGCATGAAATAAACTTGTATGACCATGCCGAACATGAATGATTTCAGTGTCTAAGGAGACGGTCAATCTCGCGATCAGGTACTATTCCCCTGTGAACATCAAGATACAAAATTAGAAGCTAATTCAAAACTCAAAAAGGAGGAAAGAGTCCTAACGATGAGTAAAGCTTCCAACTTTGGACAAAAATATCTAGAGAATCTATATTTGAAGACAGTACGATCATTTTTTATGCGATCGATCGCAATCAGTCATCTGCTGTATAACACAGGGGCAAACAGATCAACGGTCGCTTGCTTCATTCCTCACATTTAGTAGTTTCAATGGATGGCTGTTAGATTCTTTGAAGCCAAATTTCTCCAACATCTGCGGCGGAATATAGTCGTCTGAGGAGGCGTTATACAATCTTGGAAGCTCGTAGAATAGGGTCTGAAAATGAATACCGATCATGTAATTATTTGCACTTCATAATGATGGTATAGCATGTTCTCATGCTATGTGTATATAGTAGAATGGAGACCTACCTCTAAACTGTAATCATCAATTGGATGAAAAACCGTGAAATCAAAATCATCCTCCAAACTGATTGAGACGGTCCCATATTTGAAGCTCTTCGTTAAAGCAGTGTGAAGCTCTTTGTACTTCTCTGCCACTGTCGAATAAGACTTTTTTGATGCCAAATCGTACAACTTTGACGTCAAGGCCTGTGTCCAATATGTTGATCAGTCACCACAAACAAAGAACAAAGTATGATAGAATATTATTCAGGTGATTCTAAAGTAATAACCAATGTTTTTATAACTGCGAATTAGAATACACAATTAACTTTTGGAACAGACCAACCTGAGTGTGCAACCGCACAAAAAACTCCTGTGACATGGAACATGGCATGATGTGCTGAAAGGCAGCATTCAAGAAGTCCATTTGTAGGTCGGTGGATAGTAATAGTGCCACGTGGTACACAATGTTTAATACGGAACAGATGCCGTCCGCTTCCTTTGCACCACGCTTAAGAAGATTGTTTACAGAAATTAGTCTCGATAAGTTTTTCCTTTTCTGAAGTGCATCATACATTTTCTAGAATTCTGTCTTATTACATATCATATCACCTGATCGAATGAATCCCAAATTCTGGCACGCAAAGATTCATTGTCTAGATAAATTCGAATCAGTAGCAATTCTTGCATCAATCTGACACCAAGCTGACTGTCTTTTGAAAATATGTCGTTGCACAGCTGTTTATGCAATGACTCGGTGGCATCCTGAAAAAATGATTACGGTTACTCGCATATTGCATTGATTTCAGTTAGTGACTATACCATAGCTCACGCTGTATGAATTGTAACTCATCATTCACGTCAGTATTGATACTTTTTGAATACAATTCGTAATTGACCAATGGAATTTCGTAGCCCGGACAAAACAAATTTTATCAAAAGATTATTATAAATTTGATAACATCTACTGACCGTTTCCAATATCGGCTGCAGAACTAGCAAAGATTGCAAAATCCGATGCTCTCGATGATACGCCGCATAATCATCCAAGTCCTGCTTGTTTTGGGTTTTATTCAGTTCATCAAGAATCAGTGGTAATAATTTACCTGCATGCGTAGGGTCGTCGGTAATGATCTTATGCAACAATGTGACGGCATGTAGTCTAACTACCACATCTGTGTTAGCGTTCCTGCTGAAAATCACATTTCATCAGTCGTAAGATTTTTTCCCAAACGTGTACATGAATTTTCATAGTCTTTCTGGAATATAAGGTGTTGAAAATCATCAAGCTTTGACTTGGACAAAGCATTGTCATCTCTATTCTGACTGGAGCTGTGTTGATTATCGTATTTATAACTCAACTCACATATGAGACAGATAATTTGGATAAACTGCTCGGTAACGTTCTAGAACATAGAACTTGGCCTGATGCTCGATTTTTTTTTCGCGATCAAAGCCACCTCCATGCAGCAAACAAGTTAGTAGAGGGTTGTAAAAATGACAAAGATTTTCTCCCCTCAGACATTTTAATCCATTCAATAAGATCACCCGTAGTTCAGGAATTTCTTCTCCTCGGCCTATCATTTCACCGGCGCACTAGAAAATATAAATTAATACACTAATTGACAGAGTGTGAAAATTTTCGTTTGCTATCAATTCATAACATCAACATCAGTGATTATATTCTGATGATGCGTATAAATTCTAAATAAACATTCAGTCAAATTTACCTCGATTGTCAGCTCTCGAGTTTCCTCACACTCAAGGAATGGTGGACTGAAGATTAAGTTCATCATTTCCTCTGTCGTTGACCCACATTCTTTAACGCCATCCCAACATAATCTTACAACCGACTTGAAATCAGCGATATCCGTTGGTTTGAGGACTTCCTTGAAGAATATTTGAGACAGTATTCCGACGAGAGGAGCGTATATATCTTTTCCACCAACTTGGATGAGGTAGGAAGCTTCTTCAATCCAATCAATGTCCGGTAACCAATCGTCGGCTGGCTCGTCTTCCACGTACTTGTGGAATAGCTGTGCGACGAAATTGTAGTACTCCGAGGCAATCTTATCTTCCAAGCTGCCATCCTCATTCTGAGAGTTAGTTGCTGCTCCCTCGTAAGCTGGTTGTATCATTGGAATCCTATACGCCTTACATAGAGGTCCAATAAATTTGTAATTCCTGAGCTTGGTGCTTGTCGATTTCAGGCAACTATGTAATATCTTGATCCCGAAAAATCTTCGCAGATTATTGCTCCATTGCTTGTCTCCGATTATGTTCCAACATTCAATTTCAAATCTCTCGATGTGCTTCAATGTCTCTGATTTGGTAACAAATGAACTGTCAGCCGCGAAAAATTTCTGTGTTACCCGAACATATGTATCAATATTTTCAATCAGAGCTTCATCGGATACGTGTCGAAGAATCCTGAACGTAAATCGTAGGATTGCATCAACGTAGTTTGAGATAAATTCATGAATAATGTTATCTTTCAATGAGGCCAAGTCCAGCAAATAATTTACTAGTTCTATACATCTATTTTCTAGCTCTGAATCGTCATGAGGTCCGGAATTTTCATCAATTAGACAATTCAGTAAATTTCGTAATGCAGTAAATCCACGACAAGATTTAGAATTGAGTAGAAAATGTGCATCGTGAAAGAGCATGATTATTAATGAAAGTGATTTCATGCTTATGTCCGTTTGAGAGTTTTCACTTGCGATTTGGCCACAAATATTTTCGAGAAAACTTATTGCTTCGTCTTCTTTCACCAGCTTCGACAGCCAAGCAGACGTTAGTTTCCAAGCTGATTGACCACGGGTCAATGCTTCACCCATGGGAAATGTAGACAGTGTATTAGCCACAGTGAGCAAGTTCAAAGATTCCGTAGCAAAGCGTGTCATAGCTTCTAAAATCTTGATCTGAGATCCAATCCTGAGCAATGGACACTCCACTGTTGAACTGATCTTCTCTACAAGTGATTTCACAGCTCCTAGCTCAACTTCTTTCCAAACGCTTTGTTCTCTGTTCACCATGGATACACCATGAATAATGTAGAACAGTGCTGCAGGACACCAATACTTTGTTGATGCTTTGACCACAAACCTTGTGACCAAGTCACTGTTTTTTCTTTCAGCAGAGTTGAGAAGGTTGACCAGCTTCTTCACAATGGGGGGGTCATCTTGGTTCTCATAGTTTCCATAGTAATAAGTGTCACACAATACATCAAGCACAACATCCAAAAATTCATCATTGTACAGCCCTAGATCCAGCGTGAGTACTTCATGCAACCCCCATTTGATCATGTCCAAGTCCCAATCCTGTAGAATTCGTGAATACATGCAACGGATCCATGCAATGTCAAAGCCATGGATGTCAGGTGTTTCTTTGAACGTTTCGTTCAGCAGTAGAAAATCCTGTGTGACAAAATGGTCTTCATCTGTTTCTAATTCTTCTAGTACCAGAAACCAATAATTCAGATTTTTCTTGAAGATAACCTGCTGGGTGTCATTTCCAAGACATACCAATGGTCTGAGTTCTTGATACTGGCAGAATTTGACATCTTCACCTCTATGATTGTCAACAAAGTCGACAACTCGTTTCGCAAGCTTTAATGCTGACTTGCTCTGCCTGGGCAACAGGCTTGACAGTTCTTTCAGCAGCAACAGCCAAAGCCGTTCTTCAAGGCTTTGGTCAATCAGCTTCTTGATGTGTTCAGATTCTATTGGAAACCATATATCAGCCGTCAAGTGAAGCATCGAGACCGTTTTAGTAGAATTATTCAATGTCAGAATCATTTCCCAAACTTTTGTTAGTATTTCACCAGCGGAGACAACCTTGATGAGTTTTGGCAGAATCACGACAAGCAGATCGGTATTCTTTTGGACTCCTAATTTCAACCAGAGTTGTACGTTTTGGAGAAATAATATCTTTACTTTTTCACCTTCCAGCTCGTCAGCAATGGAAGCGCTCTCTAAGCTCTCTTTATGAAGTAGAAGACTATCTACGTAACAGTCCATTAGCTTCGTATGGAAAATCGTCAGCTCATTGTGTTCCTCGAGATGCTGATGAATCGTGTTCTGCAATTTTTCCAAACACTGCAAGATATCGGACACTTTATAATACAGCGCCATGTGTAATATTAGGATGTCGAGTACCACAGTCAGTTCCGCCCAATGGGTAAAATCCTTCATCTTCAACTGAGCATCTAAACTACTCTGTATTTTATCGACATCCAATTTGTCAAATGCAATCATGGTCTGCTGAATACACACAGCATCTTTTTTCGAAGGGTCTGGAATAAATTTATGCTGGTAACATAAACAGAGAACAGTGCGTAACGTTTTCAGAACCTCCAAGGAATTTTTATATTCATAGGAATCCTGCACAACGTGATGGGAGGCCACAAACAAGGTTGTTGATGAAGCCAAGTTCTTTGAATTATATTTGATCAAATGCTTGACTTCTGATGTTTCATGTGTTATGAATTGTTTATGTCGATCCATTTTCTCGAAACTTCACTCAAGCGTTGACATAATCGCACACTCGTTCAACTTCGGAGCAACTTCTGTTTTAAAGAAATGTGAATATTACGTGTGAGCGCCGACTGCCGAGTACTCAACTGCTCTTGACTTTTGTTTAGGGCTATCAGTGTTGATGTTCTCAAAACGTATCACGTGATTGTTTTTACTTACGCTTGGCGAACTCGCCGCTCAACTTCAAGTAGCGCACTGTGTATGCCCGCGAATTTTTGAATGTCAGAAAATCAGCTACAATAGGAAAGTTTCCTCACATTTAAAAGTAAAACAAATATCCATGATAAATGAGTGCGTGATGATTGAATCAGTCTAGAAACTAGAAAAATCATAGAATCAACTTCAGACGAGTGTACAGAGCAATCGAAAATTATCAATTCTTAAACGTCACGTGACGTCACACAGTACCTCGGCCGCCATGTTCTTCTGTTGACCATTGCTGCCCGTTGCGTAATCAGACGGTAAATCTGTGCGTCACACGCGGCCGCGAAATTCGAACGCTGTATTGAAAAACACGATTTACGTGGAAACCAAATATAAACAATTATTGGGCGCACTATGTTTTTCATCAATCCTAATGATCAGATTATCGGATATGAGAATAAAAAATAAATAAAACAATGCCGGAAACTTCCCTATTTAACAATGTGTAAAGTAGTAGCAAAGTAATTGGGAGGATGCTAGATGATATTCATCATGCTCTATGTGAACAGAAGCAAACTCTGAATTGCTTCTTGACACAGAGCGCGAGTACAAGTAGTACCACTAAATTGTACCTATCGACAAGAGAATGGACAAAGTTTTAAAACTAATGTATAAGACTTTCTGTGCATTATAATATATTATACTAATTGCTGTTTGTCAGTGTCTTATCATTATATACATTATTCAATTTATTTGTTTAATTATATACACATGAAAAAGATACGAAAAGGTACATCCTGATTTTCCTTTGACACACTACATAAGTATATTTGAGAGATGCAAAAAATTTTACGCAGCTTTCGATCAAACGCGATCAAAATCTACAACTGTAGATTCTGCCGCAGCAAGGAGTCTGAAACGG
>JAFFZH010015671.1:98097-120727 GCA_018420115.1 Euura saliciscinereae | reverse complement strand
CGGGGGGGGGGGGGGGGGGGGGGGGAGGGATAAAACCATGACATCATTTTCCAAAAGGGAGATTAGAATAAACGCTTTCGTGTACAATTCGAATTAAAAAATATCGCATGCTTACCACCAATTTCACTCGGCGGTTGTAATGTGGGCACCCGTTTTGGCGCTCCATGATCGTTGGGTTTTCTTCTTCTTCTTTTTATTTAAATGGCGTCGTCCTATCGTTGGGTTTTAGTACTGAGAGGTACGAAGGGCTGCTCGGAATCTTCTGGTATCTTCTGAGCACCGCGAGTAAAGAACGGCAGAAGCTCTCTGCTTCGTTTGAACCAAAGTAGCCAATCAGGAGGGTTCTCAAAGCGAGCGCTATCTCGATGCTCATTGGATGACGACGAAGTCAGTCAAAGCAGAGCCAATCAGAATTTAGTACCAGAAGCCGTTGTCTTGCGTTCCGGACAACAAGTTTGAAATGTGTTCAGACAAAGAAACGAACGACTTGCTAAGAATTTGAATGCAACAAGCCTCTTCACAATTATATACGATAAAAAAAGACGCGCCATACAACGAGGACGCGAAGAAAAAAGAAAATGCATGGATGACCGTAGCAAAAATCGACGAATATGAGTGGTATGTACGGTATGTAATAAAAAGCTAATATACCTGGTATATTTTATGTCTATTATACAAGTATTGTTCATTTTATGTGCTGGATCATGCTATTAAAGTTCAATTTTAATAATGATAATTTTTGTTGGTTTCAGGTGGAAGATTGTCAGACACGGTGGAAATCTATATGCGTGATAGGTACTGCCGCGAGGAGAAATGATTGGATGCACCCAGTGGACGTGGTGCCGTTAAATATATCAGAAAATTCGAAGCAGCTTATAAAAAGCATGAGTTCTTTTAGACACAATTGGTCGGCATAGACGAATTTGAGAGCAGTCGTATGATGAAATATCGACGCCCAAGGACAGAAAGAATGTAAATTAAAGTTAAAGTTAATGAAAATTAAATGAACATCAACTTTCAATTGTTATTATTCATGTTCATAAACAATTGTACCGTTGAGTCAAATTTATATGAAATTCATATTATCAAAAATAAAAATCAGTCTCAGGCAGTGTAACAAGAACGCTACCCAGATAACAAAATGCGTGCACAGTGCGCGCATATAGGTATATGCGACGCATGTCGTGCATGGATAAAATTGTATCTGAATCATCAGATATGATTTGATAAAAACTTCGTCTCCATCTCATTGGATATGATTGTATCCAAATGGACTCAGTTTCATACTGCCGGATACGGGAGCATCAACAAATTTTTTTTTTTCAAATGCACCGAGATAGTTTCGAACCCAGAGCTGTTTCGCAGTCACCCATCCAACTATTAGTCGTGGTCAATGTTGTTTAACTTCGTTGTACGCTTCAAGTCCAGTGTTGTACTGGCTCTATCCATTTCATTGGAGACTTAGTGATTCTTTGTCATTTTGTAACGATGACGAATTATTTACCTATTTCCAGTTGATCACATCTCCAATAACCGACCATATATATATACTTATCAGAACAATCTGAACAATAATCTATTGTCATATTTTTGTATATTATGATACCATTCATGTCGCGTGTCTAATGGCATAAGGTCGTAAGCGCCATTTTTTAATTTTTTAATTTTTCATGATTTTTCCAAATAGTTGTAAAAACCCGTGAAACGCAAAGAAAAATCGAAATCGAGAACGTTCCGAAAAATTTGATAAAAAAAAATTCGTAGCTATAATAAAAGCAGAAGGTCGTAAGCGCGGCCATTTATTATTTGTTTTTTCAATTCTTCATGATTTTTTCAAATAGCTGTAAAAACTCGTAAAACGCAAAGATAAATTGAAAGAACGACCATTTAAAAAAATTCGTTAAAAAATATTGGTAGTTAAAAGCAGAAGGTCGTGAGCGCACTTTTTATGTTTTTTATTTTTTATAATCTTTCCAAGTAGTTATAAAAACTCGTGAAACGCAAATAAAAATCGAAATCGACAACGTTTCGAAAATTCAGAGAACAAAAAAACCAAGGTAAAAGCAGAAGGACGTAAGCACCAATTAAAAAAAAAAAATGGTGGCTACGATATTCTGCTTCTAATTGACCCAATATTAACTTTCAACGTTTATGAACGAATCTTCGGGTTTTTAGCCCGAATACAAAAAAAAAATATATATACAGGTTGTTCATGATAACTTTGGCAAAAATTACAGGGTGGGTAGAGGACCCAAAAACGAGGATTTTGAGTTTCGGAACCCATGTCCGGAAATGTACCCATACAGAGCTATGGCCATTTTTCGATTTTGGTTTGCGCTCCTGTTGCGTACTCGAAACTCGCCTCTATCAGGTATGTCGCGTGTAAAGAAGATGACAGTCATAAAAATGGCAAGTTTTGCGTGTAGATGGTGGGGTCTTAATAACATAAACAACGGAAAACAAAACGAAAACATCATAATATTTTACTCAACTCAACAAAAACATCATACTTTTGTACTCAGAAATGAGAATTGATGAAGGAGAGCTTGCGATACCTACCTGATGACTTGGGAATTCAGGGATGAGAAATTGGCGTTGTGTGGAATCGGGTAAGTTTTGGTTCTATCCCGGATCTAGCTTGTGAGATATCGAAGAAAAGTTATCGCCGCAGTTCCGGAATCAGTGCTACAATTCTACATGTTCATATCGGAGAAACTATAAAATTCAAAACCGTGCAGTGGCACTAAAGTCGAAGATGGACTATTCGTGCAGGAACTTCCGGATGTATATTGAGAGCAATAAATTCTTTAAGTGTCGCGTACACTTGTGTCACGAAACATTTAACAGCATACTTATTTTTTTGCACGAATCCTGCAGGTGGTCAGATTCATCGAATCGTTACCTACATTTTTGTATCACGGAAACTATAATAACTTAGGTAACTTACCGTGAGACTGATTAAATACTTGATTGCGAATGCTGTTGGCCTTGCAGCAGCTGTGATAATATGTAAGAACTGGGGGTACAGATTGGTATAAAAAAGCGAGCACGCTGGGCGTCAATCACAGTCTACCGAAATGGCAAACAAATTCATCGTCTTCGTAGTATTCGCTGCTGCGGCGCAAGCCTCTTTGGATGCACCGGATCTCAAAGGCGCTGAGGAAACAACACGCAATGAATGGCACAAGGTGGGTCAAACCATCTGCAAAGCAGTTCGAGACAATTCGTTGGCGATCAAAGATGTGGAAGCGGAATACGAGAAGTACAAGAGAGCCGGAGGACAGGTGTTGGCCACAGCCGCGCGTCTCTCTGATTATCCGGAAATAGCGGATTTAGGTGAGGCCGAGTACGTGGCCGGTCGAGACGCCCTAATCAACAGCCTTAAGGCAGCCAGGGGATGTACAGATCATGCCACAACCAAGACTGTCATTGAAAAGTACCAGAACTCACTCCCATACGCAGCGTTCTTGACAGCCTGGCAGCCAGTGACTAAACACAAGGGCTCACCGGCTGCAGCAGTGATTGTACTCAAGAAGGTCTACGCATTGTTGTTCAACGAAATTCAAAAGCGCGCGAAAGCTAAGTGCGGCGGAGCAAAAGCCATCGATTCCTGTCCCGAAAAGAAAATAAATAAAGCGTTTGATGACTTGGTCAAGACTATGTATGGTTGGATGGAGGAGCACCAATAAGGATCGTATTATCAGCGCAATGTCAACCGTGCAACTGCAATTTATATGGTCACCCGAATTTTTTGACTAAATCATAACTTTTATCCATACAGTAGACTCTAGATAAGTGGCCCTCTCACGGGGCTAGAGGAGAGGAAAAAGGCTACTTACGAAATGCCTCCACCACGGGGCTCGAGGAACTCGGGAAGAGACGCATGACGCGTGGTGGGAGCAGCGCAAACGGCCTACGCGCACCGCATACTGCTGTGGTGGGGGGCATAGTGTTTGTGTGGGTAACCGTCCGTGTGGAGGGAAAGGCGCTCGCAGGGCCACTTAGCGAATGGCCACTTATCTAGAGTCTACTGTACTTCTAACCGTCAATGTGTATCTAAAAAATATATAGTTAAATAAATCGTGTATTTCAATCTGCAATCTCACCATTTCACGTGTATCCAGTCCTCGACGAAACACTCGCCTCTGCTGCTTTGTCCCTCGCTATGTCTATTCCTGCTGTTTCCGAAGATGAAATTGATATTGAAGGAATTCTGAACAGATCCTGAAATTCAGCGGAGTCCAGCTAAAACTACTAGAAATCAAATTTTTTTTAGATTTTTGTTGGAAAGTATCGAAGAGTTAAATTTTCAATTCCACTCAGACGAAAAAAAAATTACCAGAATTGACTATTAGGATTTACTATCCTCTTACCAAAATTTTATGATTTTGGAGGTAAATTATGTTCATTTTGGCACCCACACCGTTTCTCTCCCTCGTCCGCCAGTTTGCCCCATAATAGTATTTCAAAATGTCTACAAACTCAAAAATCCGTCCAACCGGATCTTATTTGTTAAGGTTCAAGCTTTCGATCATATTCTTTTCGCCACCTCAATATCGTAGTTGTGTTTCCAATCATCATCAAAAGTCAGTTTTTACCGCGGCACGTAAAAACTCGATATCGTCATTTTCTCGAAGACGGGGTCCCTGTATTGAATCGAGGCTTGTGTCATCTGGAAGAGCTGAAAAAAACTCTGAAAAGCACCTTTTCATATCGCGTGTCTAATGGCAGAAGGTCGTAAGTGCCAAAGATGCGATTTTTGTGCCAGAAGGTCGTATAATTATTTTTTACGCCATTCGCTTTGAGAATAATCAGAACGTGTAAATCAATCAAAATTAGAAGATTCAAATTTAAAAGCATAAGGTCGGATGTTGGCGAATACGCCCTTCTTCCATTATTGATTGTGATTGAAAAACGAAAAAGAGATAAAGCCAGAACCTCGTAAATCGCCGTTTTTTTTTATTTTCGCATTTTTCTGAAATAGTCGTCAAAACTCGCGAAACGCGTACATAACTTGGAAAAAAACAGAGTTTCGAAAAATTCGATAAGACAAAATCCGAACGTAGATGCCGAAGATCGAAATCGCTAATTTTTTTTTTCGATCGCATAGGTCATATCAGTTACATTAATTATTCTTATTTTTCATTGTTTTGTGTTTGAAATGTTTCAACTGTGCGCATAATAATTTACAAAATAATAGGGTCGGAACATTTTCTGCACGAATAATAAGATTTACTCTCATTCAAGTGATTTTATTACTAACAATTTGAGCCGACGAAACAGAACATGAACAAAAAGTCAATAACCAATTACGGCTACAGACATAACATAACACATATACCTTCGCCTTAAGTTGTAGGTCTTATTGTTAATGCGATGGCTGCGGACCACTTTGATTTTTACTAATTTGAAATTTCCCTATCACCTCCCGTTGTCTATATATATCGCCGAGGCCCCGAAATGCACTAAAAAGATGCTGGCGTCTTTGTGCGTCTATTTTTTCAGAACATTATTTTTTACAATTGCACGGTGGACCCATTTTTCTACTCGGTCACTATTTCCTGCAGTTGTAGATTGATAGGCCAATCTACGGTTGCGAGCAAGCTGTCTCTTTTTTTGCTACTAAAAAGGCCGTGCGATTTTTTTACGTACTCGTTTCGTTTTTGATTGAATGGGCGATTCAGCCGATGCCGAGGCAGATCATGCATCTCGCGATGTTGAATCAGACAAAAAATCAGACGGATTAGTGACGATATTTCTGATGTATTCACCAGAACCTAACGGTAAATCTCGATCCGAAACACTTGGGTGATCGGTGTGTGGTGACAGGTTCTGTTCAATGGCATGTTTAATTTTTTTGTTTTTTTTTTTAATTTTTCAAGTTTTTTGTTTAGCATACGTATATTAATAGGAAATATTATGTTCCATGCGCTTCCATAGATCTCGAGCCATTTGTTCTGGAAGCTTCTACCGCGTTCCGCGAGACTATGAGACGTTCTATGAACTTCTATGCTGATTATCTCGTGAACCAGTAATCTTTTGACATTTTACCATACGGTGTTTCCTGCTCTAAATTCGATTATCTATGTTGATTGGTGAATGAAATTATCTAATTTTAGCTTTCGCTAATTTCACAAAGTGCTTGCTTGCCCAATTCATAATGAGTAATTCAAAAGATCAGCGCGTGCGAGTTTACGGAAGTGCGGTAGTGCGGGCGCCTATTATCTGCCTTTACAGAAGTGTCATTCGTGGCGTGAAAAGAAAAGAAAAGAAAATTAAATTTGGTCAGTAGACCTGCACGCAATGTTATTAATAATTTTACTAAAATATCTATGAGACGTTTTAGGCGTCACACTCGCAAAAGGCCTCGGTAAAATTGAAATACTAACCGTCAAATCTTCAATCGCCTATATTTTCGGCCAAAACTTAAGTCGACTTAAGTTGTTGTTGCAGCGAACGGCTCAATTATCTTACATGAAATCAGCAGATTGACGGCAACAACTATCGCAAAACGATAAATTCCCATCAACTTTTTATAAAAGGGATGTATGCTCAGGATATTCATGTATGTACGTATAAAATCCTGGTAAATTCCACCCGGCAACACTTTCAATATATGTATGTAACAACGATACTGTAAGTCGAATTACTTGTCCTTCGATCCGTAATCCTACTTTATCAAGAAACCAAGAAATAAGAGCTCGACGCATCGAGAATTGACGTTTGTGATGATTTGTCATGCAAAGTTGGCAAATGAATCAGCTAATTCCTATTTAGCTATTTAACTAATTGATTTTGAAAGATCAAACAGCAAAGGAAGATAATTTTTACGATATCTTTGGCTGCCCAGCTATCTCGCGCATAAAAACTTTATGTAAACTTAAGCTCTTCATTTATGCCTAGTTTTTCTGTGCCTTGCTTGCGTTGTTTCATAATTCTTTTTCATAATTCCTGTTTTATTCTTTTTCCTAGTTAGCTTTAGCTTATATTGTATTATTTCGTTTGTTATTAGTGCATGGTAATCATTAGATACGTATATTTATGCAATTGTTTCTTAGGATTATTATTTCAGTTTCCTTTCTTTTGTTGATTTTTTTTCCATTTTTTTCTTTTTTTTCTTTTACTGTTGTTGTTGTAATTGGGGCTTGCCCCGTGAATAAATAAATGAATAAATAAATAAAAATAAATAAAAAATGCCTCACCGATATGCTACGCAATTCATGCCTCCGCAGATCAGAATTTACTATCAAGATTTACTCCAATGAGACTGTACCTATGGTTCGGCTGTTTTTTTTTCTCTCTTTTTAATAACAATTCCACGATTTCGTATGGAAATTATGTTCATTTTGGGACCTAAAACGTTTAGATTTCTCCATCAGTTTTCCCCGTACTATTTAAGAATTTCTACAATTTCGAAAATCCATACAACCTGATGTTGATTGTTAACGTTAAGGTTCAAACTTTCGATTTACACTCTTTCCGCAATCTTTATATCGTTATTATTGTGTTTTTCATCAGCATTCAAAGTCAATAAAAAAAATCTCGAAGACGGATTGCTATATAAAATCGAGGTTCGCGCCATTTGAGAGAACTCGAAATCAAAACTCTGAAAATTACTTTTCGTTTCGTTCGTACATTATTTTTTCGAAAAGTAACTGCAGCGCTCTGCACATCTTCACGTATATTCATAACTTTCAACTAAAATCCATAATTTTGAAAGGCGAAATTTCCCCTGCAATTCGTGTAGTCAACATTTTCACCAGGATTTAGAAGAAATGGGATTTGATGAAGGAGAGCTTGCGATACCTGATGACTTGGGAATTCAGGCATCAGAAAAAAATCCGGAGAAATATAACTCCAACCTTCCACATATCGCAATTTTGTTCTAAACTTCAGTCGAGGGCAATTACACACACACATGTACAGCATTAGCTTAAAGGCCCGGTTAACCATAAGACTAACGAGACTATAGCCTTAGGGCCTTATTATTTGAATTGAGAATATCGAAATCCTTGATTCCAATCCCAAATAGCCATAGGATGCCTGAAAGAAAAGATCCGGCGCAATTTTCATGCAAATTGGCGTTGTGTGGAAAATTTGGTTCTATCCCGGATCTAGCTTGTGAGATATCGAACAAAAGTTATCGCCGCAGTTCCGGAATCAGTGCTACAATTCTACATGTTCATATCGGAGAAACTATAAAACTCAAAACCGTGCAGTGGCACTAAAGTCGAAGATGGACTATTCGTGCAGAAACTTCCGGATGTATATTGAGAGCAATAAATTCTTTAAGTGTCGCGTACACTTGTGTCACGAAACATTTAACAGCATACTTATTTTTTTGCACGAATCCTGCAGGTGGTCAGATTTATCGAATCGTTACCTACATTTTTGTATCACGGAAACTATAATAACTTAGGTAACTTACCGTGAGACTGATTAAATACTTGATTGCGAATGCTGTTGGCCTTGCAGCAGCTGTGATAATATGTAAGAACTGGGGGTACAGATTGGTATAAAAAAGCGAGCACGCTGGGCGTCAATCACAGTCTACCGAAATGGCAAACAAATTCATCGTCTTCGTAGTATTCGCTGCTGCGGCGCAAGCCACTTTGGCCGCACCGACTCTCAAAAACGCTGCGATGATATCACGCGTTGAATGGCACAAGGTGGGTCAAACCATCTGCAAAGCAGTTCGAGACAATTCGTTGGCGATCGAAGCTGTCCAAGCGGAATACGAGAACTTCGAGAGGGCCGGAGAACAGGTGTTTGCCACAGCCGCGCATCTCTCTGAATATCCGGAAATAGCGCGTCTAAGTGAGGCCGAGTACGTGGCCGGTCGAGACGCCCTAATGAACAGCCTTAAGGCAGCCAGGGGATGTACAGATCATGCCACAACCAAGACTGCGATTGAAACGTACCAGAAATCACTCCCATACGAAGCGTTCTTGAAAGCCTGGCGCCCAGTGACTAAACACAAGGGCCCACTGGCTACAGCAGTGAGTGCACGCAAGAAGGTCTACGCATTGTTGTTCGACGAAATTCAAAAGCGCGCGGAAGCTAAGTGCGGGGATGCAGGAGCCATCGATTCCTGTCCCACACAGAAAATAAATGATGCTTATGATCACTTGGCCAAGACTATTTATGGATGGATGTAGAAGCACCAATAAGGATCGTATTGTCATCGCAATGTCAACCGTGCAACTGCAATTTATATGGTCACCCGAATTTTTTGACTAAATCATAACTTTTATCTATACTTCTAACCGTCAATGTATATCTCAAAAATATATAGTTAAATAAATCGTGTATTTTAATCTGCAATCTCACCATTTCACGTGTATCCAGTCCTCGACGAAACTGCACTCGCCTCTGCTGCTTTGTCCCTCGCTATGTCTATTCCTGCTGTTTCTGAAGATAAAATTAATATTGAAGAAATTCTCAACGGATCCTGAAATCCAGCGGAGCCCTAAAACTACCAGAAATTACATTTTTTAAAGATTTTTGTTTCAAAGTATCGAAGAGTTAAATTTTCAATTCCACTCAGATGAAAAAAAAATTACTAGAATTCACTATTAGGATAGTAATATCCTCTTACCAAAATTTCATGATTTTGGAGCTAAATTATGTTCATTTTGGCACCTACACCGTTTCTCTCCCTCGTCCGCCAGTTTGCCCCATAATAGTATTTGAAAATGTCTCCAAACTCGAAAATCCGTATACAACCGGATCTTATTTGTTAAGGTTCAAGCTTTCGATTCATATTCTTTTCGCCACCTCAATATCGTAGTTGTGTTTCCAATCATCATCAAAAGTCAGTTTTTACCGTGGCACGTAAAAACTCGATATCGTGATTTTCTCGAAGACGGGGTCCCTGTATTGAATCGAGGCTTGTGTCATTTGGAAGCGAGCTAAAGAAAACTCTGAAAAGCACCTTTTCATATCGCGTGTCTAAATGACACAAGGTCATAAGTGCCAAAAATGCGATTTTCGTGCCAGAAGGTCGGATAATTATTTTTTTACCCCATTCGCTATGAGAATAATCAGAACGTGTAAATCAATCAAAATTAGAAGATTCAAGTTTAAAAGCATAAGGTCGGATGTTGGCAAATACGCCCTTTTTCCATTATTGATTGTGATTGAAAAACGGAAAAGAGATAAAGCCAGAACTTCGTATTCGCCATCTTTTTTAAGTGGTGATTGTGAGTTTCGCCCGTTCATCATGGCCGCGACCACCGCCTGACATCGAGAATTACCATTTTGCGCAGTTTTCAAGAATACGTCTTCATTGTTGCATGAAACAAAGAAGTTTTCCGATATACATCTTCGGAATCGTTGGTTCCTTTTTCGCGCTCATGACGCGTAGGCTTCGCTATCAGTGAAAACAAGTGAAAACCGGGTACGGTCGGTAAAGAAGAGTAAAGAATGACTGGAGCATGCTCTTAAATACAAGAATAATTCCAGTACATCCCGATTTTAGCGACATAGTATGTCGTTAAATCCCGATTTTAGCGACAGAGTACGTCTGTACAAGTTGGCCGGACCGGGCCTCCGTAATAATCCGCTATCTAGTTAGTTGTATACCACGGAGTTTGTATACGTATATCAGTGGTCTGTGTTATCGAGAGATGTCGCCACTCGTAATATTACGACGTCACAAACGCTGAGAAAGTTAGAAGCATAATGCAAAATTCCAAGATGGCGTCGTGCGTATGACCTGAAATTGTGCATTGTGAGAATTGCATGTGAAATGTGGATGAGAATTTTAACAATATCGCGTAAGATTTGTGACCAAAGAATTCACGCATCGATAATCAATTACCGAATAACAGGTATTACCGTGTTTGTTTAAATTCAACCTATCGCCTACGTGCCTTTATCAGTACACTGACTAATCTTCACACCCACCTGAATTGTTATTACAGTATCGAATCGTATACCTGAATCGTCGCATCTAATTTTAGCTGAATTATAAATAAACCTCGAAGTATATTCGACTATCTTTGTTCTAAATATTATCTATTTTTTTTTCACAAAATTGTAGTAACAGCTTCGATAATTCAACCCCAAAAGTCAGCGGCTAGCCTCAGCTAGTATCGGGAGCAATTTTTCAATGTTGCCTCTGTCTAGCCGTGGGGCTAACAAGCTGATATAAAGAAAGATAGAAAAGATACTATCGAAGTCATCGGACAACTTCTCGACGCTTTGTTTTGGCTAAAATTGTTATTCAGTCGTCCGGCAATTTGTTGTGGATGTATGACGGGCTACGAACTGCTAACATCAATGCAAATGTCCAATTTTCGTCACCATTTGTATCAAATGGATTGAAATCGATTGGACTTTGGTGACATTGGTGAAAGTGGTGCAGCCAGACAACACGATTATATTTATGATCCACCTACAATAATTCCGAATCGACTCTCTACTATTTTCTTACAGTATTCGGCCCTCCCGTAGGCTCATTATCGTATCGCCACAATTTAGGTGCAGTTTTACACTCGTTCGAACTTTCAAATCATTCTCAAAGATGACGATCAATTGAGGAGAGTTAAAATCACGATCTTCAACGTTGACTGTGTTTCAAATCGCAGTATTTATTTTTCATTCAAGTCTGACGAGGTGAAGAATCTGTTTTTTGTACGGTTTGTGGATTTCTTTGTGCTCGTGGCGTCGATTATTTGTGATGTGATAGTTTTATGTGTCTTTAGCATCTCAATTTGACCTCATAGCATTTTCGGAGTTTGAGAAAACCTGGATAATCGGCAATCATGAGTGACGAGGAAAGTTCTTGTAAGAGAATAAAGTTAGACAAAGGGGAGGGCACTTTAGAGGAAGCTGTCGCGCTTGTCGATGAAGAAAAACCTCCGCGATGTCCGTTCAAGAATAGCTCGGAGTTACTCATCAGTGAAGATGACGCCAAGAATCTCCAAAACGCTTTGAGATCCGATTCAAATTTCAACGGAGAAAACTTCGAACGAAATGACGATCGGAAATACAACAGCCAGGAGACACTCAATGGCCATGATCAAAATAACGACAACGATTCGAACCAAGAAGCCAGCGACGATCTAAGACACTTCGATGTACTCGACGATTTGGAGAGGCACCCGGATCAGGATGGATCAGACTCGGATACGGACTCGACGGACAGCATGGATTCCGATGTTCCGGACGATGAAATCGAAGCCATGCTTGAAGAGGGTTTGTATTTCAGCTTCCACCCTCGATCTTCGAAACTCTGATCCTTGAAAGATTAATTGAATAATTCCACAGGTTTGCCGGATGAATTTAAGGGAAAGCGGAGAAAAAAGGGAGACGGAATGCCGTACGAGGAAAAAGAGAAGCTGGTTTTAGATGGTGCGTTTTCAGCCTTGACACGACTCCAAATATTCGATTTAAACGGTTTTTGTTTTCCAGAGATTGGACACAACCATTTCGACGTTTTGCCAGAGGGATGGGTTCAAGTGACTCACAACAGCGGACTACCGTTATATCTGCACAAACAGAGCCGTGTCTGTACTCTGGCAAAACCGTATTTTCTCGGGCCGGGTAGTGTGCGGAAGCACGAAGTCCCTGTGAGCGCGGTACCCTGTCTGCAGTACAGAAGAGCTCTGCGAGAAGAGGAGGAGGAAGAGGAGAAGAGAAAGAAGGAGAGGGAAAAGGAACCTGCGGTAGAAACTTGCAGCTTACCTAGCGCCAAGATTGAAACTATTCAAGAAAATAGGGCAGCACATTCTTTGGACAGCGAACAACTCAGGAATTATTGTCAAACGCTGTTTCGTTTCAAAGCAATAAAAGTCATGAGATTTCAGTCTTGGTCGGCGAGGAGAAAGTTTACAAAGAACAAGAAGCATCGTAAACAACTGGAACGCCCCACTTTACCGGACGGTACAAAATTGATAACTTTCCCAGTCGGCGGAGCCAGCGTCTCTGGAAATTCCAACGCAGCGGCGGGGGAAGAAAGCGGCGGCCAAAGGCCTCCTAAACACTGGATCATGAATCCATCGGGCAAAAGCTACGTCTGTATTCTCCACGAGTACGTCCAGCACGCCCTCAAGAAGCAGCCAACGTATAAGTTCAAAGAATTAGAGAATGCGTCGACGCCTTACTCGGCAGTGGTATGCATAAACGAGATGGAGTACGGCAGCGGCTTTGGGAGCAGTAAGAAGCAAGCAAAGGCCAACGCGGCGCGGAAGACGTTGGAGATCCTGATCCCGCAGATGAGGGATAAAATTTCGGGAGACTCGGGAG
This sequence comes from Euura saliciscinereae, assembly GCA_018420115.1. NCBI lineage: Eukaryota > Metazoa > Arthropoda > Insecta > Hymenoptera > Tenthredinidae > Euura > Euura saliciscinereae. The sequence continues at coordinate 107,476 of JAFFZH010015671.1, read as the reverse complement.
ACGGCGGTGCCAATAATTCTAGTAGGGCTTTGAAGGCGTCGAGAGGAACGACGGAAGCTGATCTATCCTTCTTTGATGAAATCAGCATCACGGATCCCAGGGTCGCAGAGTTCTGCGCCAAGACTACGGAACCTTCGCCCCACGCGATTCTGATAACTTGTTTACAGAGGAATTTTGGACTCGGCGATATGCACATAAACTATTCCGTAAACACTCTGAAGCATCAACGAAACGAGTTTACGATGCGTGTCGGTAAACACGAGGCGACGGTTGTTTGTCGCAACAAGAAGGATGGCAAGCAGCGGGCAGCTCAGGCAATATTGCAGCGATTACACCCGCACATACAGTCGTGGGGTTCGTTGCTGAGATTGTACGGATCCCGGAGCGTAAAGTCGTTCAAAGAAAAGAAGCAATTGGAGCAGGAAATAACTCTGCTGCAGGGTAAGGCTCTGGTTAATCAACCGAACCATGCGATATTGGGTAAACTTAGACAAGAGATGAAGAAGCTCTCCGAACAGCGCCAGGCTGTTCAACCGATAGGTAAATTTTTGTCTTCCGATTTACCAACCGGATCTGCAGCTAACTTGAACAACGTTGACTTATAACACTCTAGTCCATCGCAATAGAGACATAATTCATTTATGAAAAGGAATTGTCACGAATCATCATTTTCAAACTGTATATTATAGAATACATAAACGCGTTATAACACCTGAATCGGTGTTACGGAACTGAATAAGACTATGCATAGTATATATGTTATCCTGTAGACTAATGAAATACCTGTACTGCCAAAGTCGATCTAGCTTATAATTTTACCATAAAATGCGCCTCTTTTTCTGTTCAATCAATCAGTAGCCTAGATTAGTTGGTCGGCTACACTGCTTCACGAGACTTCATAGAAATATAAATCATTGTGATGTAGATATGAGATTGAGTCTAATTCATGTCACATGTTTTAATTCACCTCCAAACTAATTCGTTTGATGAGAAGCTGGTTTGTACGTCATAGAAGTGATCATTTCGATGTTTAACTTCACATTTTTCAAAGTCTTGGGTGCTACTTGTAATATTGTTAGACTTTTGTTGGCCGGTGTTTAAGGATGATAAGGAGTGTAGCTATAGATGCGTAATTATTAATTTTTAGAAAACTTTTATTAGTTTTATATATACTATATTACTGCAATGTTGTTCATTTTGGCACTCTGTAATACATCCTTATATTTGATTACACACCATTTTTTATCTATTTTTTTGTTGCTAATTTAAAATTTTTTATATGGATATAAATTTCTTACAGAGAAACATAAGATAACAATGAATATATTTCTCTAGTATTATAAGATCACTGACATTGGTAAATGAAATACCGTGCATTGATCTCATTTAATCCACTTTTTTTTTTCTTATTATCTCATTGACTTAGACAATTTTTATCGTTTTTTCGATATGATTATTTGTTATTTTGGGTCCATTTTTAGCTACGGAATATTGACGTTGGAGTATAATTTGTCTATGCTGCAAAATTCTCCTAAATGCAAAGGAATAGAATGGTTTTTTTTCGTCCCCTTCAATCGTGTGAAATAAAATCAAGTATATTTATAAAATATTAGATTAGTAGCTGTTGTTCAGTGAGTTGCCAATAATTATATTTAATAATCTTAGAGGGAGTGATAGTTGTAATATAACAGAATCAGAGACACTAAAACAATGAATTTAAACGAAACATAATCTTGTAAAATTAGGATAATCAAGATTGATAATTGTTATCTGTTTATAATCACTGATTGAAGTTTCCGAACTGCTATTACTTCGTACTATTTTGCATTCTCCATAAAGTCTGTTAATTATACTTTAAAAAAAAAATGAGCTCTTGATTTTATTCAAGTTTATACAGCTCATAAACGACGATTGCCTGTAAAGTATATAAATGAAAAAAAAAGAAAATGTTTAAATTATGTTATGTAATTTTTTTCAACATTATATTATTCTTCTTTAATTGTATATATTCAATTTGTTCTCATTATTTCTCCTTCTCTTAAAATTTCTATGTATACATAGCAATAGTCTTCAAAGTTCAACACTATCATCAATTTACAATTACAATATAATTTTTGGTAGGGCATATGTACAAGGGAGCATTGGTAAATATGTATTCTAAAGTTTAACATTTTTTTTTCTCTATATTCGACGACGCCGTTGTAATTAATATGAAAAACAAAATACAAAAAAATGAAAAAAAAAACAGTAGCGGTTACACAGTGCGTCAAAGTAGTAAAATAATGTTTCGTGAAAATGATGCATAAATATCTATCGACTGGTAAAAAGCAAGCTTTGATACTATTTTCTAATTAAATTCTACGTAATAATATCCGATGTAATATAATTCTAATACTTGATATCTAACTTTCATTTGAATGTCTTTATAATACCTCTAGAAAATCTGTCTTTGGAATGTTCGTTTTGAATTTAAAAGTGCCGATATGTGTTTTTAAAATTACATATATAATATTCTTTATAACAGCAATTCTAGGTATTAGAATAATATATTTTAATTCGTATTCTCTGACCAGAGTTGAGATGAATATATTCCTTGGATTTTCACAAAATTCTCATTCCACATTGACTTTATCTTCCTCAAACAAATTTGACTCCCTAGTTTCGATAATGATAGAAAAAAAAATGCAATATAAAAATGAAATGGACTTAATCAATTTGCAGATACCGATTATATACAAACGAGAAAATCGGAGCACGACGATCATAAAAATAAAAGAATATATAAAAAAAAACATTCTCGATGTTGCGACACTCGACAAAACGTACACCACATAAATTATAACGATAAAACAAAATTCACCGTTAATTGGCGATTATCACGGAGTTCAAATAGCATTTTACATGCTTATCAATGATTAAAAGGTTGTTTAAATCGATGTATCGCTCGCACCATTGCCAGACAGTGCCATTTTTGAAAGACTAGAAAGACTTCTCCTCGGGCTGCTGCTGCCCAGAAAACTGCCGCTGCTTTCTGAAAAGATTTTCCGGAAACTGGAAAGGGATAAGAAATTAATGGCTCTGATCCTCGCAGTAATGGGAACATTGAATTCTAGCAACGGTAAAACTTACAATTTACGAATTCCAGATTCTGATGATTTTTTCCAAGGTGCGTCGTCAGGCTCGTAAGGCAGCGGTCCCTGCACCGGTGCATCCTTCTCATCCTCGGGTCTAACACAGAAAATAACTCTTAAGATAAAGCAAACAAATTATCCGACGATCGTGTAATTAGCGAATTTTTCTTGTTTTGTTTAAAAAAAAGGCAGAATTTAAAGCGACATAAATGTATCAACGCAGCAACAAAAAAAAGGCTGTATTTGAACAATTTTGATTATAAAGATTAGCATAGCGAAGGAGCAATCTTACGGAGTAACATTAGTCACTGTGGAGGTAGAAGTAAATGGTATCGCGGGTACCCCACTGCTTCGAGTATTGTTGAGTGTGTAGTAAGTGTACGTCAAACCAAAGGTCAGCCATGCGGTTGAAAAGCGTGCGGATTGAAATGATAAAGAAGAAATTGTCGCATTGAAAATAATTCGGAAACTATTCGTTTTATTATTATTCAAATAAGTTAGACGGAACTTCAATTATTTCGGGAATGTGATTCTTTAACGACGATTCAAATATTTAAAGCAAAAAAAATTGATCAACTACAATTTCAAGCCGTTATCACAAATAAAAGACTACTGAATGAATTGTTTTTCTAGATCAGATCGCGGGTGACAATCAAATAAAATAAAATAAAGCTGACATAATTTGTATTCAACTATTAGACTATATTTAGCGGGAATATAAAATTACACTCGTCGATTAGATAAACTGGGATTGGTGAATGAATAAAAAATAAAAAATAAAACATAATTTGTGCATAAAAATTACCTATACTCGGTTGCACAACGTAAGAAGGTCCTGGGAAGTGGTTGAAAAATAATATAATAATAGAACCGTAAATACTTTGACTATTGGCTAGCTGGGAATAAAATACTGTCGAAATTAACGAGCAAATTAAAATTACTATGTACAACCCGATACTCTCACTAGAAATACTTTTACATCGTAAATTGTTAATCGATATATACAAAGTATACAAGATTAAAAAAATCCATCAAAGTTAGACTGTTATTCTCTTATCTTATCGCGATTAACTTTTCTTTATATCAAAAGTACGTGTCTCGAATATAGTCTCAACAACTCCACGTACGTCTCAGGCTTGGGGCGATAGAGTTCAAGCTCATCTTCCAGGTCTGAGACCCTGGCTTTCAGCTCGTTTCTTTCGTGCAGAATCTCTTTCAGTTCAGCAGTTGTGAATCTCGGCCGATCTGGGTCGTCCAGATCGTAAACCGCCTTGTTGGCGTAGTCCGGAGCTGGCTGGTACTTGGTCAGATCTTCGTTCTCTTTTCTAGCCAAACCCAGACGGGCTCGGAGATTGATAAGCTCTCGATTCTGATCCTGAAGCTGGGCCAAAAAATCTGCCCTCTCCTCCACCAGCCCACGAGCCTGCATCTGCGCCTGCCTCTGCTTACGTCTCAACTCCCTTCCCACAACTCCAAGCTTCTCGACTTGGCCACTTAGCTGTATTTTGGAAGGGAATTCGATCATTAATTCGGAACACAGTAAGAGTGAAATCTAGGGGGTGTCGATGAGATCTTTGACCCCAAAATAAATTTACGTGTGTTTAGGATGGAGTTTTATTGATATAGAAACTATTTTAGGGATATTTGTAGAGTTTCAAGGCATCGAATTTACTCAAAGTCATAAAAGACGATCAGATTGAGTCGGAACTCGATCTTTTTCTGACTCTTTTTGTGCCAAAGTTCTGTTTGCCAAGTTTATCATCAACTTTTTGCAATGTTTTTCAGCATTCCGAGCTTATGGAACCCCTGCAAACAGCGCAGATGCTGGTTTCGCCTGTTTTTTGTCTTACATTTTCGATTTCCAGTGCTTTCTGAGTCAGTTCTCTATCCCTAGCTCTGATCTGGTCCCTCTGTTGATCGATCATGGTTCTCAAACGCTGCAGTACGGCGACGTCGACCTCTTGACTGGCGGTGAATGCTGAAAGAGTATTTTCTAAGAAGTTTATAAATTCATCTCTCCGTAGGACTCTGTTTCTTCAATATTGTCAATCAGTGCAGGTATTTCTGTGATCCGCTACTCTACAATTAGTCATACGCGGAGGGGGGTTAGTACTTTGTTTACCGCTGTCCTCGCTGTCGCTACGCGACTCTTGGAGAGCCGTCGCTAGTCGACGATTTTCATCCTGCAATCTCGTCACCATACCCACCAGGTCTCGAGATTCTTGTCTCCAGTGATCCTCGATTTGCTCCAGTTCCTGCCGCGACGAACGGGGAAAAAAATCCAAGTTAGAATCGAAAAATTGAGATTTGAATTTTTTGTCGTGCGATCTGACCTTTTCGAATCTCTGCCTATCCTCGGCCTTTTCGATCTTGTCATTTTCGAGCTGTGATATTTTCGATCGTAATTCTTGAACGGTTGTATTTTCCCGTTCATTTTTCGTAGCCAAACGTTCCAATAGCTCCAGAGCGTTTATCACTTTCGGCATAAGACTAGTCACGGAATCCGCCCCGAAAACATCTATCAATTTCTCGCATTCTTTACCAATATCCGAAGCGATATCGTACACGTCAACCACCGAGACGTCCGCCTCGTATTCCTCCATTTCTGAATGCATTATTAAATGAAAAGGCATTAATTACACTCGGTAATTAATACTCCGAAACCCAGTTTTGTATCCTATTATCTCGTGCAACAGTGGAATGTCCCGGACTCTCGTACCGACTCTCGACACTCTTTTTTTCCTTATACGCAGTCCGTCCACCGACTAGTGTGCGACTGTGACTGGTGACATCAACCACAGACTGTATCACACTCACTCCCACCTTCCATCACGCATTCGGGCCTCTATTCATTATTCGAAATCGTTTATTGAATACAAACAACCGATTGAATCACAGGCTACGCCCAACCACTTAGAGCAGTTGGATTTTCGTTTATTTTATTAACTTTCAAGGTCATCTAGGGATTTTCGTTACGTTTTAACACCAGACGTTTAGAGCCCTGAGTGGCTGGGTTTAGGTTGGTAGGAAGATCTCAACGTGGTCGACTGTCAAATATTTTTCACGTCGATAAAAAGGAAAAAAAAAACAGTTGAGATCGACAGGATTTTGTTGATTGTTTATTGCGAGATGGAGACAAGGATCAAAGACTTTGCGGACAATTGTTGGAAAGATTTTTTCAACCAAGTGAAAAATGCGGTTGTTTATATAGACAATCCAGCAGCCGAATGCCTGCATTGGTATACCGGTGACAAGACTGTCAATAAACTAAAACATGCCGGGGCTATCGCTGTCCGTGGTTTATCGACGCACAACTTTAAGGTAAGACTTCGGTCTCCAGATTATTATTAGAATTGATGTTAAAATGTGATAGAATTGCTTAAAAAATGAAAAACCCTCTCAAATTCACCCTTAAGAGAAAAATTCGATTTTTCTTTGCAATCTTTGTACAACTTGTTTTGAACGCTAATTTTACAGGATGCGGCTGTCGAAAAGGCGAGAAAAGCCGTTTTCGTCTACACATCGACAGACTCAATGTTTTACAAGAATACATTACGAACTATCGTCAACATGAACAGATTCCAAGCTTGCACAGTCATCTCAGCTGCTCATAGCAGCGTCTTGGAATATCGTTCAGACTCTGAGACCGAGCATGTGGACAGTTACGATGTACTGAAGGAAGATATCGGAAAGTGGATGAAATTCGTACTGGGAGAAGAATCAAATTCGGTTAATATTTTGACTATTCGAGTTGAACATTTGTAAAACATTACGAATCGTCCATTTTCTATATTTTAATACTCTTTTCCAGAAACCGACGGTCGAGATAATGTTCCGACCTATATTTACGGCATTGATAAACGAGAATCTCTTCGTAACTCCTCCGTTTTCGATCCTAATGCCGCCGCTTGGCGAAGATGATTTCAGCCAAGCGTTTCGAGCAGATATTGATCACTTTGTAAGCTCGATGCACAGCATGTTTACAAATTTCAATCTGAGAGAAGATATTTATTACGTTGGCAAATTGAGCGAAAATGTTGCAGAAAAATTGGAAAAGTTGCCCGCCGCTGTTGATAGAAGAAAGGTGGAGCCTCGTTTCTCAACTACTCATTCATTCCTCTACTACAAACGAGAATGAATCCTAATTTATTCACTGTTGCAGCGCCTGATAGGCAAGGGCGCCGTGTCTCTCATCCTCGTCGATCGGACCCTAGACCTCTGCGCAGCCACTAGCCACAACACGGAATCCTTGTTGGGTAAGATTCTGAGCACCCTTCCGCGACTTCCTGATCATCATAATGACGTTGCTGTTAGCATGACGACGCTCTGTCCAGACGGAGATGGCGGGTTGGTACTCAAAGAATAATGAAAAGACGAGTTATCAGTCTTTCCTTCGTTTTTCTTTGTCCGCAGCGAGAACTATTCCAAATACTGCGCTCCCGGATGTTTAGCAAGCGACGATCCGAGCATGATCAATCTGTTGATCAGGAATAAGCAGAAGGACGTTCTGTTAACATTGCATAAATTACTTTCGGACATATCGCTGGCTAAGGACAGTCCAAAGCCGAGGATAGCGACTAGGATATCTGCGCATAGCTTGGAAAAACTTGTACACAAGTTTAGGAATGCTGATGATTTGGAGGGTCTTATAAATTCTAGCAAGAAACTTCAGGTATAACGACTCAATGGTCGGTTCTCGAAGATGAAACTGAGAAACAAATACTTGTAACCACTATTTGATATGGATTATATTTCGTTTGCCTTTTTTTTTAGCAAGTAATAGCTGTTATCCAAGCCCTGAAATCAACCAAAACTGCGCAAATCGAATTGATGATCAGCTTGGAAAAACTGATACTACAAAATCTAGCTGTTAGCAGAGACTCGTCTAGCATTCTCGCTCAGGTATATTAACTCGGGGGCCTTGAACGAGGAAATATCTGTTATTTGAAACATTCCAAGTATTGACCTGATCTGGTAACGAATTCCAACAGTTGAGCACCATAATAAAGACGCGAGCTACCAGAGGACTGTCCATAGAGAATCTGCTCGGACTGCTCATTCACATATACGCTCTTGCTGGGACGGAAATACGCCTGCCTGAGCAGCAGGAAAAGCAGCTAGAAGCTGCTCTGAGCGAAGCGATACATGAAGATTCAAAAGCTTCTGAAAACAACGACTTGGACTCTGATACATTCATAGAATACCAATCGTCTAAATTATTTGGTAAGCGTTTATCCATTTACTGGAAAACTGTATTTGAATTTTTTGGAATCAATCAATCAGCCGAATGTTACAAAACAGGTGGAGGACCAATAACTGAAGGAGCATCCGCCGAAATCGCCAGAGATATTATCAAACGGCTCCACCGAATCGCCGAGATGAGGAAATCACTGCAGAGATATAGGTGAGAATCAATTTTGGCGAGCATACAGATTACATCTGTTGAATTGAATTGTATTTGTAATTGTATGAAACCAATTTACAGGTCGCTAATGCTGAAGCCTAGTCCTCAAGAGATGGCTCAATTCATTGGAATATTGCAGCAGCTGGTAACAGATCTGTTGGATCCAGATAAGCCAGAAATTCCAGATCTCCAATGCAAAACGTTCTCCCGTATCACTGCTGGATTCAAGTGAGTAAATTGTGCGATCACGAATCAGTACAATTTTTGAACTAATGATATCCGTTCTATCCGTTTCAGTCTGCTGATGAAAGGTCGGGCCAAACAACACCCTGCAGATAACGAATTCGTCATTGTCTACGTTTTGGGTGGTATTTCTGCAGAGGAGATTAAGAATTTTAATGACATAATTTCAACTCAGAAAACACATTGCCAAGTAATACTGGCTGGATCCAGGCTCTTAAGTCCATTGGATGTTACCAACGATTTACTCCTGAGCGAAATTAATCCTTCGTAACGATCACAGTTGTGTAAATAATTAACTGTATCTATGTACATAAATGTTTTCAGTTTTCAGATTTTATTTAAATTAATTAAACAGAAAATAATGTCTTACAGCTATTTTACTACATGCTCGTTTCTATGAATGATGTTCAATCAACGGTATAAAATATCGCTTCACAATATAATCTTCTTCGTTTTTTTTTTTTTTTTTTTTTACTATCTCTACTATTCTCTATTGTTTCTTACACCCCCATTTAATACTGTTATCATTGATGGAGTAACTAAAGTGTCTTTTTTCTACCGACGACTCTACCGATGCCGAAAATTCGTTCTTTGGCTCTGT
>JAFFZH010015671.1:79685-98087 GCA_018420115.1 Euura saliciscinereae | reverse complement strand
TCTACCGACGACTCTACCGATGCCGAAAATTCGTTCTTTGGCTCTGTTCTGCGGAGCTGTATTCTGTGATTGACCTTCTCCTCCTCCGGCAGAGTGGCGCAATCCTCAGGCTCTTTACCCTTGGATTCAAAGTCCTGGGGTCTGGTGTAAACAAGAGCGACTTTGTGGTGGAAAGTGTGCTTCTGGATCTGTTTCAGACAACTTTTGAGATGGGCATCCATCGACCAAGCAGTCCGGTTGCTTCTGTCATGCCAATAGTAGCTCGAAATACTGTCCACGGCTATAATCGCTATTTTATCATCGACGGACAAGATATTTTGCAGCGCTTGACAAGCTAATGTGAATTCGGCGCTGTCGTAGCAGTTGAAAACGGTCAAATAGCCGAGAGATTCCTCGATTATTATCCTCGCTGTTTGATCGTCAAGTTTGATCCCAGATTCGATGAAACTGTTGCTTACAGTAGATCGCATCAAATTGACTAAAGTCAATATTTGAAAATGATGATCATTGTTTATGAGAACCGCACCTCCGCCCAGTCCGTTTATCTCAACGTTCTTCCACCGTTTAGGCAATATACATTTGGCCAGTAGCTGAGTGATCAGCAGCGTTTTTCCGCTGGACAAATTTCCAGATATTTCAAGCACCTCGTTGTGTCGCAGCCCATCAGCCAACAGAACCGTTTCCAAACCTTTCAGCGACGGTCGATTCATCAACCGGGCCAAAAGTTGAGCTCCAGTTTCGATGAGGATTGAATTTTCCATTTCTTGTTGTAGAGCCTGTGAAGTAGTGAGGATTATATTCATTGACTCACGAACCCAGGGAACCCTCACAGGTTTTTTTTTTTTGTCCTTGAAAAGTCAAATTCAAAATTCCATCAAGTAATTTGTCCATTGAAAATACATTTCAAGCTTCTGTAATGAAAGTGTATGTGCAAGGAACCTTTCCCAGTCTCAAAGATAACCAGATTTTGGATTGTAGCATTTCATTTAATTTCTAAAGGGATGCTCCATGCCATCATACTGTTTCGACATTGATGTTGCATCTTGGCAATGAAATCTGGAAGGCTGTGAAGGGACTGTGAATGTTACCTGCGCCTACACGTTTATCGCATCCGTTTGAACTTTGTTTTTGAAACACATGCCGACAGAACTGAAAAATGACCCGATATGAATAAACAAAAATCACAAATACTGGATACAGTTCTGAAAATAGCCAGTGAATGATAAATATTTGAGTCAGTACCGCTAGGTTATGTCGGTCTCCTCCGTCATGCAGAATTTCCCGTTAGAATATAATCGGAGAAAATTTCTCTATCACAGTGTAATCAATTTTCGTTATTAAGTGTCCAAGAGAAATAAAATTTCGATGGTCTGACAACGTTTAGCTTCAAATTATCGGTAAAAAGTACCGTGTTTACGTTTTCGAATATCGCGCCGTGAGAAAATGGCGTATCGTAAGTATCGATTACAAGTTTCGATTTAAAGTACCGAGTGTAGTTTGATGGACGGCCATTTGTAGAAAGAAAGAAGAAAAAAAAACAATTTCTAACCTAAAATAGAAAATGGTCGTGAATCAGTTGGGGGTGTTGCTGTGAAATAAGAAAACGACAATAACAAAGGGGCTTATTACTTACGACGGTTCGAGACAGGTTGGATATTGTCTTTTATTTTGAAATATGATCGTTAATCGGTGACGCAGAGGCTAAAGATCCTCTGGGCGACTGATAATCGTTCCTCTACACTTTTTTCATTCCCATCCTCTTCTACCTTTCGATCAGTATTGTTTTCTGTCTCGTTTCAAACCCGTATCGTAATTTTCAGAACATCTCCACGCTTCTTAATCCCTCAAATTGAACGAATTTTTCCTCTGACCCGAAGGAGAGGATAATAAAAAAAATATTCGTTTCAATATTACCGACCTGTCATATCTGACACTTCCTTTGTCACTTTCAAGGTTCGTTCTAAACGTATAAATTTTTCAAAAACTGACTCATACATTCCTTCAGAGTTCTTTTCCTCGTTCTTTTAGCTGGCATCTGTCTCACGGCGCGACCTTGGTCGGTATAATAATAAAAATACTTCGCTTACCACTTAGCAAATTAACGACAATTGAAAAATTGTTTTGTGTTATAAAGCTTATCCATAACAAGCGAACTTATCGTCGCAAATAACTTGCGTTTATTCCACGGTCTTTGAAACGCTCGCGTAATTATCAGCTTCAAGAAAACAAACCAACGTTTATCTCAGCACCACTATTTTTCTCTTCAAAACTGCTACCTGAGTCTTTATCGCCCAACTTCACGCTCTCTCAAGTACATGAATCTCTTTATTCATTCATCAAGGAGGTAAAATTCAGTTTCCTCGAAGATCGGGTGTTAAAAATTCTACTTCAAAAACTGAAAACTCATAGAAAATCAGCAAAGTCACATTTTCATGCCTATCCTGGCTCGAATATCTACTCGGGTCACGAATTCCAGCGTTAAAAACTGGAAAAACTTCGTTCTTCCGACAAAATAACGTTTTTCTTTCCCCATTCGTGCAGATTCGACGGTCATGTCTTCGGTAAACAGCGTTGATTCTCTTGGAACGTTACAATGGGATATGATAGAGCTAGCGGGTCACTTGAGACAGGAGCGTCTCTTTGTCAGCGCGGAGCAACAGACTCTTCAGAGTCTGAATCAGAAAGTGAGTCTATACTTTTGCAACGGAGGAAATAGTTGTTGAAAATCTTGATTCCTCGCAGGTCTTATACGTTTCATCGGACCTAGCCCAACAGGCGTGGGTAACGGCGCAGCAGAGGGTGAATTTGAACCGTTTGATAGTGTCGAGACCAAACTGCACTCCCGCGTCGTGTTGTCAGAGGGCAAACACCCTGGAGAGTTCCCAGTTCGTCGATGCTTACAAGCATTTACGACACCAGGCCTGTTCGGTCTACGGAGAATTCCTCCAGGCACTGAGAAAATCCCCTAAACTTTTGGCCTCGTGTCTGGTGGAAGGGGACAAAGTCGTTCCCGAGTCTATGCAGAGCGTGATTCAATCCATAGCCGCGGGTCTTTTCGGCAGCTGCTTGTTACCCGAGGATAAGATCCTGGTCCTGCAGCTGCTGAGGCACCTGATGTTCCTCCAGATAATCCCGTCGGACAACCCGAGGAGATTGCTGAGACACGGAACATGCGCGTTTTCCAGATTCTATTCGGTCTTTCACGAGAGTTTATTCTCCGCCAAGTTATTCCTCACCGCAGCTCTTCACAGTCCGATAATGCAACTACTGATGGAGGATGAAATGTTCCTTGACATCGATCCGGAGAAAGCGCCGATAAGATTTCCGCCGGCTGAGAGATTGAAGAAGTTCGGGAAGGAGGGAACCCTCGAGTACCAGTCAAAGCTACAGCGGTACAGACTATGGACGATAAACTCGCTCGAACGAATCACGAACAGATTCATCACCAGCATCAGAGAAAACATGCACTGCTTCCCCACGAGCGTGTGTTGGCTGGTCAGACAAATGGCCGGACTCCTGGCCAAGAGCGGAAACGTGGATCCTAAAGAGGTCCATGCGATGTGCACGGACCTGGTTTTCACCTATTTCATCTGCCCAGCGATCGTGAACCCAGAACCGTACGGGATCACGGACGCTCCTATAAGTTACGTGGCCAGATTCAACCTCATGCAGGTCGGCCAGATCCTGCAGATGATGTCGCTCGTCAAGTACCAGAATGTGGACAGCAAGGTGATCGACTTGTACCGTAAATTTGAGAAAGATTCCGTTTCCTCGTTGCTGGACGGTATGCTGGAAGGGGCGACCGACGAACTGGAAGATGAACCGGCCATGGTGGACGGCTCCAAGCTCCAAGGACTCGCGAGATCTGCAGCTTTGTTTACGGAAAATGAACTCAACGCGTTGGTTACTTTCCTTCAAACCGTTGCCGGGGATAACGGAGACGACGTAGTCAATCCTGCGAGCAGCATAGACAAGAAACAGCTGAACGAACTGCTATCGCAGCTGCCGTCTGGGTTACCAAGCTCGCAGAAAAATGCTCCTCACGTGTCTCCCGAAACGCCCAGCAAGCGAGGAGGTCTCCTGGGAAAAGGTATAAACAATTACATGAAGTAGACAAATTCATCGACTGATGAGTGAATCTTTGCAGTTGGCAAAGGACGCGGGACACGGATGAATTCATCGAACGTATTGAACACATCAAACGATGGTGGAGAAGATTTGAACAGTGCTTCAGGAGCGGAAGATGATCTGCTGGACAAGAATCCTCAGGACGTTCTAGTCATACCTTTTGTATCAAATCTGGGGGAGACTGTTGGCTTACTGAGCGAACAAAAGGTGAATTATCACAGTCTCGTCGATCATTCCTTTGCTTACTCGTGACATTCTCCAGGTTCTCTGCATGGAAATGCAGGACAACATCGAGGGTGGAACTGTGAGATTGAATCTCCCAGGTGATTTGCCAAATGGCCAAGATCGCAACGAGAACGGAAGTGCAGAGCGGATTGAAACTCAGGAAAAAAGGACTAGATTTTCACTCTCGCACGACGAAGGTATAAAATCTTCGACAATCTGCGTGTAATTGGACAATCTTCATCCCTCACCACCATCTTGATATCAACTAATTCAGAAGTTTATCAATAGCAACAGCGTGATTCATCTCCATGATCGGTTGCACCCCTACATTAATGTGTTCAGTTTTGTTTGAAGGATCGATCGGCAACACTTCGGACAATCTTGAGGCGGTGTCCGAGGCAGCGTCCAACCACAGCGTCGCTTCTTCCCTTGAATTAGAAACTGAAGACCAAAACGACAATCTATCGGACATGGTTTCAGCCAACGTCTCGGGACGGGGCACTCCAAACATCTCTGGTAACATTCCGTGCCTGAAGTCAAATTTGAATGCCCGATAAGCTGATTAATCACATTTCTATTGTTCAATCAGGACGCGATACCCCTTCTTCACAGATCACGGAGGGCGACGAGGGTCGGGCTGCCGGAGAAGCGAGGCAGTTGGATCTTCCGCCTCCTGCGATCCCTACTAAACAAAGTCGTTCGGAGATAGACGACAAGTTTTGCAAGTTTGAGATCAAGAAGCTCATCGAAGGTATCTCTCGACAATCTTCCACGAATTTGTATTTGCATGATTTGTAAATTTGGCTATAAATTATCAAATCATCACTCATTCATCATGTACGTCCTACACAAAGGATACTTTCTAGGGGATGAAACAATTTCTCTGGTCTCCGACACCTGGTCAACCGACGTACTCGCCTCCGATAGTGAAACTGTGGAACAAGTAGAGAGATATCCATTCCCACCGCCGCCTGAATCTGTGCAGCCGGTTCTTCCCGCCGAACCGACTCAAACTATGCTGGACGTTAGTGAAACGGCTTCGGAAGCATGGAGCACGGATGTTTTAGCGAGTGATTCGGAAAGGATGACAGAAGTGGATACCGACGACACCGCGAGTGTTGCTAGGTAACTGAATCATTTTTACATTTCCGCTGATTAAAATGGCTAATTATTTTCCATCATATTTTCAGATCCGACGATACAGCGAGATCAGAGATCGAAGTGGCTGAGATCGGGGCAGAGACTCCGCCTCCGTTGAATCCACGTAAGAAATCGTTTCGATTCCGAATGAACTTTGATGATTTTTTAATGATTTTTTCTATTCTGAGAGTTATGGAAAATCTGGGATTTATATTTTTAGATATTTCAGGTGTAATCGGCGGCCCTAGCGCTCTGTTTCGACCGATTCGGGAGGAGCCGATGGTGCAGCCGGTTCTCCCTCCTGTGGTACCTCCGTCTCCGACCGCCTCTCTCACGCCTTCCTTGTGGAACGTAACCGGACGAGGTGGAGCAAAGTCTGACTACAGACGACGCACCCTCGAGTATGTCGATAACAACGCGAATACCGTCAACGACGGGGAGTTTAAATCGAGCGGAGATGAGAGGCTCGTGCATTTGATGGATAAATTGCATATCGACAACGGAAAAAATAACAACGAGAGACCAGCCACCAGTGGCAACCACATTAGCGCCGCTGCCGTTGCGCCTGCGCTGCTACTCGCCAATCATATATCCGCACTTCCTCTTCCCAGTGAGAAACTTACCAATGGTGATGTGAAAACTGAAGTAAGTCCTTCTAGATCTCATCCAGATTGATGGTATCTTATCTCGTTTTTAATTAACATTCTTTCTTTCAACAGGAATTGGTAGGTGGAATGGCTGCGGGTGGAGACGTTGTTGTGAGACTGAGTACCGCAAGTCTGACGTCGAGTAGTAGCTCAGGTTCGGAGTCTAGGGTGAAGAACCCAATCGCGACATCGGAATCGCCTTTACCGCAACCAATGGCTAATGGCGGTACGGACATGACCGATGGTATAAATCCGGTAGCTCCAAAACCTAGCATATCCACCGGTGCCATACCGAAGAGTATCAGCTTTGATATGACTGCAGAGCGTGGGGACAAGGAATTACTCGACGACGAGCAAAAGAACAAACGAGGATTCTTTGGAAAGCTCAAATTATCACTTAAAAATCGTAGGGGTAAATCGTTGAGAGGTACCGACGAACTTAGGTATTTCGATCCCGAGGCTGGGGGTGACGGCGTCGATATCGGCAAAATCAGAATCAGGAGAATCATGTCCGAAGACACTACTTCAAGCGGCAGTATTAACAATGGTGAGATATCATATCTGTTATTCATTTTCCACCGGGTAAAAGTAAATCTCAGCACATATGCCTGACTTTGTTATTATAAAATGAAATTCATCTTTCAGACACTTCAGACGATATTTTAGCAAAGTATAGACGAAAGCCGAGTGCAACTAGTGACACAGCATCCGTGGAGAGTAGTCATTCAAGAACGAAAGAAGCGGAAGACGAAAGGCTGGCGATAGACCCGAACAATGTTGAACTGTCCTTTGCGTTTGCTGACGCAAAGCGAAAGCTGCGGATGGTGCTGAGTACCGCAGACCTGCAGCATATTCCTTGGAGCACTGCTTCAGCTGTACGTGATTGTTTGGTCATTGCTTGAATATTTCGTGTCGAATATTTTGAAGACGTTTTATTTCACAGAGAAACGCTTGGATGCAGAAAGAAAATGAGCTGGTAGCTTTTCTTCAACTACAACTCGCGGAAGCTATTAATTTACAAGATAGAGCATTGATAGCGCATCTTCATGAAACTCTACGCTGCGTCAGACTCTTCAATGACGACGGATGTAGAAAACTGTTCAAATCCCTCAGAGACGACTACCAAAAACGATCTCCGTACATCGCATATCTCATCAGATGTAGGCAGGGACTATTGTCCACCCTTGCTCATCTGGACAGGTAAATATTTGATCAATATTCTACGTTTATTCTCGATAAAAAATTTGCAGTTAATTAATCCATCGCTTTTTTGTACTTCAGATTGGGTGAAAGAGTGAAGTGCGATCGTGACGCAGTGAGCAGCCATTTGGTATCCGTATGCGTTAGAGTGTTTTTAGAAAAGAGGGAGGCATCTCTTCTACGATTTTGCGAGGAATTTAAGAAACTCACGCTAACCGACGAGAAACAAGATATGGTGGATAACTTTTTGGGATCAATCCATGCCGAAATGGACAAAGATTCTATATGGCAAGGTGAGAAGATGACCCGATTCAAATCTGAGAACTTGTTCGCTAAATTTCATTTTGAATTACAGTTGCCAGCGAAGGGCAGCTGGAGTTGGCCCGAATGGTGATGGAGCGAACTGTGATGGCGCGAGTTTACCACAACGCTCTGTATCCGAACGGAGAAGGCGATATTCACAGAGACCAGTTGCTGCGTGATCATATAAAGAAATTAGCCAAAGTTGTTACCCCGAATCACAAAGATTTACGTATCCCAAGAATCTATCATTACGAATGTCCCTGGCCTTGGGCGCAGGCAGAATTGGCCGCCATATCGGCCTACAAAACACCGAGGGACAAATTGCAATGTGTATTCAGGTGTGCTACCACGATCATGAATCTACTATCCATGGCATCCGAGAGAGGCATTCCTGCAGCGGACGATTTGATACCCGTACTCGTCTACGTTATCATCAAGGTAATTATACTTGTTATTATCGTTGATTATCAGCCAATTAACGATCGTATTGAATTTTTTTTACAGACAAATCCTCCATCCTTATTGTCCACTGTTCAATACGTGGATAGTTTTTACGGAAATAGATTCGAGGGCGAGGAACAGTATTGGTGGACCCAGTTCTGTGCTGCTATTGAATTTATTAAAACGATGGATTAATTCGTGAAAATTATACGAATAGAAGTATTCAGTCCGCCTAAATGGTTTATAGATTATAGTCATGCAAGGAACCTAGTAATTCATGTCTTATCTCCTTAGGATCTAAGTGGAAGTACCATTCGTTGAACTTTTATGCGATAAGCAGATAGTTTAATAGTAAACTTCTACATTTCAGTTTATGAAAAGTCGGTCGAGTCCAAAAGCCCTGAGCTTATTAAACACGTAGTTGATGTATACGTAAAATCGTACAAGTAATATCTAATCAATGATGCACGAATTTTCCGAAAAACTTATTAGTACTCGGAAGAGATTTAGCGGATTTGAGATGACTAAGTTTAGTCCAGCAGCATAGTATCGTGAATGTGAAAGTTGAAACACCGCATTAACGTGAAAAAAGAACGTAAGAAAAACTAAAAAAAATTAGGGCTATGAGTATGCTTGTCCTATTTCTAGGTTTTACCTACTATTATGATCTGTGTAACCGGGTATCTAGCTGCTAGAACAATAGAGTTTGAAAAATTTCAATAATTCGTGAAATAATTGTTCGTCGAGTCTCGGTGTTCTATTCTGATGTGATAAAGAATGAGAGAATTATTGAATTAGAAGAATGAAAATAAGAAAAGAATTACGGTTTATCAATGCGAAAATTTTAGGACAACGGACACGTTCACACGTGTTTTGAGTCTTGATGTTAAAGTGAGAAAATACTCTTAGTATGTACGTACGGTGCACGCAAGATAAATTAATAACAAGGTCCCAAAATATTTTGCAATATATATTTTTTTAGTAAATGGAAAATTAATTGATATACTATAAAAAAAATAATAATGATAATATACTCTCTTCGAAATATTATATTGCACAGTAAGAAAAATAAAAATAATAATGACTAAAAGAATTAAAAATATTGCACATTAATCATTTGCACAAAATGTTGCCTAAAATCACGGTATAATAGGACAGTATGGAATCTTAGGCTCATTTCGGCTGTGCTTTGCAGGATAGAAAAAGATATATAAAAAAAAAAGAGAACGTTATCAAATTTCCAACATAGATTCTTATTGTTTTTTTTTTATTTTTTATTTTTAAATAAAGAATTTATTTTTTTTTTTTATAGTAGTGATTTATTTTTTTTTTTTTGTAAATTTTGTTCACGAACTGAGTTGGTATATACATTTTTTGATTAGTATTGCTCATTATTCAGGAGATTTTATTGAAATATTTTAATCGTGATTATAAAATTACGATTCTTTAGTGTCGATCGGTTTATCCGTAAAATCAAGTACGTTTTTTCACTTTATGAAGAAACGTTACGCATAAAAGACAATCTCAAATATTTAGCTACGAAATATCAAATAACGAACGAACTATAAGTCAATGCTACACTTTTATGAACGATAACAAAGAGAGACAATTAATGTCCATTCAATCTAGTAAAAGGTCTAATCTCACGAGCAATAGATAATTTTGGTGTACTTTTTTCGTTATCATTTTTGTACGAAAATTACTTTTACAAATTAGAAAACAGCTTAAAGAAAATAAAAATCAGCGATTGACACAGGGATTAATAGTTGCTAAAGATCGTAAGATGCAATGTAAATACTTTATCATCACATTCCTCCTCGAACTCTAACTCTTGCTGGTCAAGTGAACGTATCGTATTTAACTCTTTTAATCAGCTTTCTCTATTATTTTTTCATCGTTACTAACAATGATGTATTTTTAGTCATATTTTTCTATCCCTTGCTATGATATTCACGATTATCTGGTGAGAAGCGAAAAAAAAATTCTACAACTCCATACGATCCATTCCTTACAAATGAATTTATCGCTATTGCTAATTTCGAAAATTATAATTCGTGGTAGCTAAAAGTTTTATCAGTGTCGCTATAGTGAATATTTTCTTCTTGTATGAATAAATTATTCAAAATACTTGACGATGAACATAATTAAAAACAGAATTCGGTCACTCAGGTGAATAACAATTTTCTATCCTGAGATCAGTTTTCATATTTTGGGAAACACGTGTCGATCCAATTAAAAATATCGACACAAGAATATATTACCTTTCTGTTTTACGTAATCGTATATTTTGTATCACCTATGTAATCTGTATCTACATGTTCCTCAGCTTGATAATCTCTGCGTCAATGTCTGAAAATTTTTACTCAAACCACGCTTCTCGTGCACAGAACAAAAAAGGGACTCAAATGAAAGAATTTGGGTAACGATGGTATTTGATTCTCAGTATGTATGTTTAGAAAATTTCAAAGAGTGACACATAACTGGAAGGAAATGAAGACGGAGGAATTAGGTCCGAATTAAAGAAAGGATCTAATGAAAAGATAAAACATATACGGATCATGAATAATCGTAACAGAAATTGTAATTGGCAATGTAAAGATAGGTATATATTTTTAAGTAATATTTTTGCTATAGCATTACTCTTAGCAAATTTACCGAGTAAAAGAAGTAATGTGTATTAGATACTAAGAGGTCTAGCAGCAATAATAATCCCATCTAAGGGTGCTCCCTAATGCTACTGCTACCCTTATTACTTTTCGATATATTTATTTGATTTGAGCTGAGCTACGCGATTCACAAGATAAAAACAATTGGAGTGAAATTTTAGTTAGTAGAAATTGCACCGAGCTGCTTTATCGTTCCGATTACCAATTTATTATCTTTGCAATTTTTTGCGTACAGAAGTCAATTCTTTCTTCATCGGCAAGCGGGGGGAAGTATTAGGGAATCGCCTTGTCCCTATGTTTGAAAAATATAGATATTCTTTTTTGTTTGTTGTTAAAAGAATTTATTTCTAACTTGTCTTTAACTTCATTTCAATCTACTTAAAGAAACGAACAACAATTTTTTTTTATGATTATCTATAAATGATAAAATCACGTCTTCATCATTTAGCATAAATTCAATTTTAGATCTTACTCGCTCTTTGAATAATTTGGCTGGTGCAATATTTGACTACGCCAAACTCGCCTCAGTCTCTTTACAAAAAACTATCTTGCCGGTCCTAACAGTGTAGTAAATAATGGTGATTGGAATTTCTTTTTTCTCGATTCGAAATGAGAATCTTGAATTGTATCTCCTATAATACTAATAATAATAATAATAATAATAATAATAGTAATAATAATAATATTAATTATACTAATAATAACAACTTTAAAATTAATGGTAATTCTTCAGGCATAATTATACGTATAGCATTATTTTTTGTTAAGTTCTTTATTTTATTCTTTTGCTATAGTAATTAGTATAATGTTTTTTCGTGATTTAATTCCTCAATAGATATTAGGTCTATTGCATAAGGCTTAGATTGAACAAATTTAAGATTATTTGTTATACTTTAAATATAAACTATTCACTGATATGATTATCTATTGAAAGATGTACCAAAATTATTTATTCATTCGAAATATAATAGCTTAGAACTTGGGGTACGGTTCTAAGAAAGTGTGAACAAGTAATTAAGAGAATTTGATTATTGTTTGCAATATTTCACAGACAGAGATTAAATTCGTATCCAAATGCATATTTTCTTATCAATAATATTCAATAAAAAATAAATAAACAAATAAAATGATGAATAATAATTCGTTAAGAAAAATTAAATAAAATAAGCGCTGTTCCAACGCTGCACAGAGTATTCCATACAATATTTAAAATATTATTTATCTTTATTATCTTATAACTCCCATTTTGATTTATTATGCTTGTTATTTAGTATTTATTTTTATCTTTGTATAGGCAGTAGTAAGATTGTCCTTACGAAAGAAGAAGAGAAATAAAAATGTGGAGGAGATTGATGAATAATCAATAATCATGTCTATTCGTGGATTGTTTAACAATGTTAATCAATTCATTGGAATAATTAACTTTCAAAAACTGTCCATCAAATAAATACATGGTATCTCTCTCCTTCTCACTATATTTCCAATCGTATTTACACTATGATACTATAAAACTATATTATATTATATTTTATTAGATAATCAGGATCTGCTGCCTTATTATACGTTCTAGTGAATAATACTGTATTGCTCATATAGAAAATAAATAGTATTTGTGTTAAATATTCCCTCGCCTTTTTATTCTCGGTTCAACAATTCAAATATCCCGCGCGATATGAAACACTACTCGAATCGAGAGATCGGATCGTTCGATACATCGCAACCGCTGCTCGATACCCGGTTCGCTTCCGTCTCTCGCGCCGCAACCTCTTCCGGTTTTATTACAGTCCGATCAAGATGGGTATGTGAGGTTTTCGCACTATTTAAACTACTTTTTCGCTATTTATGATCAATCACGGCACGGCTAGGGTATGAAAACGTCAATAATCACGGTTCCCAGTCGTTTCCACGACTCCTATTCCATCCGTCTTTCGCTTCTGCTTCCGTAATCGATATCAATTGTGTAAAAACGTGGTTACGAACGCCATGGCAGTTGCCGCGTTATCCGCGTGTCTTCGACGAACGATAATATTTTGACATTTTGCTTCTATAGCCGTTCTTTATTTTTTTGTCTCATATTTTTCTGTAATATTTCTTGTCTTTATCGTTTCCCCACAGGTAAACCCCGTGGTCTTCGCACTGCGCGTAAACACGTTAACCACAGGCGTGAGCAACGCTGGGCCGACAAAGACTATAAGAAGGCTCATCTTGGCACCCGCTGGAAGGCCAATCCTTTCGGAGGTGCTTCGCACGCCAAGGGAATCGTTCTTGAAAAAGTGTAAGTACCATTTTAAAGGTTAACTATTATCCGCAAATTTTCTTCTCCTTTGTAATCGGACCTGGTACCAAAAGCTAGGTTAGATTTCTGAATCTTTACAAGATCCTCCAAAATCGACGAACGTTTCTGATACAAAATTATAGTTATTTAGAATACTTGAAATTAAAGTTTGATACAAGATGGTGGGATTAAACAGAATTCTCAACTTTTCGGTGAAAATTGCGTCACGAAGGCAAAAAACCGTCTCAATCACCGTTTTATCGTTAATGAATGAATATTCTCTGCGCAGATCATATTAGGGCAAAATTGATTGAGATTTGGTGTAATTAAAGTTACTCTAGGGTTCAAAATGAAAAAATACCGAAAAAAAGTCGTAGATCCCATAGTTTATGTTATTCTGACGTTTAGAAAGCCTTACGACTATGAAAGATGAGAATTGAGATTCTTGGAGCGAATTCAAGGAAATAATATAGATTCTGAGTTCTGTTGATCAATCTTTGACTCACAATTGATCGCCTAATGATTATTAGGACGCTAATTTGACTGTTGGTATTTTTTTATATTGCAGCGGTGTAGAAGCCAAGCAGCCTAACTCCGCTATCCGTAAGTGCGTGAGGGTACAGTTGATCAAGAATGGAAAGAAGATCACAGCGTTCGTACCCCGTGACGGTTGTCTGAACAACATTGAAGAAAACGACGAAGTCTTGGTGGCAGGATTCGGACGTAAAGGTCACGCCGTCGGTGACATTCCCGGGGTTCGTTTCAAGGTCGTCAAGGTTGCCAATGTTTCTCTACTGGCTTTGTACAAGGAAAAGAAGGAACGTCCCAGATCTTAGGACTCTATTATTTACAAAATGTATTTTTATCAGTGTTCTAAATAAACGCTAAAAGTACAACCAATGTCATGACTACTATATTTCCATTTCCATCAATAACATATATATCTTCGAGAGCTCAAGTTGAAATAAATTAATTCTGACTAAAAGACTAAGATTCCTGTGTTGAGGCAAGAAAAGATAAGGACTTGTTTCGAGTTCAGAATTATTCAAGTGGTAGGAAGGCAGAGACCGATATCGACGTTTTTTTAAATACTTTATTGTCAAATTTGATAATTTACACTTTAAACTGGTAGTACAAAGATTTTGTTTGTATATTTGTAACAAAGTTTTCAAATCCAACCCATTAAACTTT
Organism: Euura saliciscinereae; assembly: GCA_018420115.1. Taxonomy (NCBI): domain Eukaryota; kingdom Metazoa; phylum Arthropoda; class Insecta; order Hymenoptera; family Tenthredinidae; genus Euura; species Euura saliciscinereae. The sequence goes on along the minus strand of JAFFZH010015671.1, from coordinate 83,871 downwards.
AAAAAGGATGCTTGGATTCTTTTTCAATTAACGCAGGCCCGAAATTTAAAATTGTTTCAATCAGTGAGCAGTATTCTCAATAAAAAATGTTCTTTTCCGGAACATACACACGAGTATTTTTTTTATTGTAATCTTAATATTTCATTGTCGGTGTAACGCAAGCTGTTTCCGAGTGCGTCTCTCTCGCTCCCGCGGTGCGGCCTATGGCGCTATCTCTCTCGCACTCACGCACCTTTCATTTCCTCTTAAGGGGAAATGAAAGTCACGTGACCTCGATGGGATCTACACTTGGAATTTTCAAACGCTATTTTCTCAGCCAAAACACATTCGATTGACGTGAAATTGATATCAGTGACGTAGAAAAACTCAATGAAGGGCCTGCCAATCGTGGGTTTTCGAAAATCGAGACGTAATAACAGTTTTTTAACAATATTGTTCTGTAATCCAAGGAAGTGCTGCCTCTCTCCACGAGGGGCAGCACCTCCTTGGGTTACAGAACAATATTGTTACACAAAATTCTGATTATGTCTTTCGATATTCGAAAATCCACGATTGGCAGGCCCTTCATTAAGTTTTTCTACGTCACTGATATCAATTTCACATCAATCGAATGTGTTTCGGCTGAGAAAATAGCGTTTGAAAATTCCAAGTGTAAATCATATCGAGGTCACGTGACTTTCATTTCACCTAATAGTAAATTTTTGTTCAAAATCAACACAAACTGAATACGAAAATTTGCGTAGATTATTTGAAACACAATATTTTGTATTAAGGACTAAAAATTGTCACAAATTCACAAATCCAAATTCTAGTGTATAAAAAAAAAGGAGAATAATTCCAGCATCCGTTGCTCTCAATCCATCAAAAGACGCTCGATCTCAACACAGGATGGATCTGTTAATACACGTACGTCTAATCTGAACTTTCAAATCACAATTCCGAAGACAGTGATTCAATATCCGAATATCTGAAATATAAAGAAATTATTTTAGATGCGTAAAAAAAAACCGGAATGCAGATGCATCAACTGAACAATCGTCTCCAAATTGTAAGAGCGGGTATCGATTTGTGAGTTTGTTGGCCGTGGGGACATTCGCCAGGCGCAAGGGGCGCCGCTAGCCGCGAGGTATCGCTGGATGCTGTCCGCACGGCGCGTTCGTGGCGGTAGTTGAGTTTCGGTTCAGTCGTTGCGATGGAGCTACGCGAGATGAACGTCGCGACTGAGGAGGAGACCGCGGAGCTTTTACCGTCGCGTTGCGACGACGACGAGAGTTATTTCATCGAATACGCGATTCAGAAGGAAATAATAAACCGGAATCGATGCACCGCGAGTCGGCGGCTACTCGGGCAAAACACGTACCCGGATCATACCGTTAACAACTCGAATCACCAGACAAAGGTGATAACTATTCACGCCTGCATAGCTGCATCCGCATCCGCATCCGCATCTGCATCCTGCAGAGTTTTACGATCTTTTACTCCGATCCTGAAAGGAATCGACGAATAAATCCGAACACACGTCTGCATTAGAAATCGAGATAAAAACCACAAATCGCGGCGAAAACCGTATTTTTAGGATTTCTATTTTACTGGTTCTGAGAATATTAGGAATAATTAATCAGATAAACAGATCGAGTTTAATGGAATGGAAAAACTCGGAGCCAAAGTGAGACAGGATGAATTTGAAAATCGATTAATTTTGACTGAGGCACATTTACGCGCGCAATTGTTTACTCCATGAATCGAAACACGCGTTCATTGAGTCAGGCCCCTCGTCGCTTTGCCGTGTGTCTGTAGTATGGACAGAAATCGCGATTCAGTGATGTAATCTTGAAGTATGATTGATGATAAATTTCTGCACATAAAATAATTGGGGAAAACTTTATTTAATAAATTTATGCAGTCGGTATTATTTCGGATGGAAAATCAAGATTTTGATTTCAAACAGCAGATTCGCTCTCCAACTTGGAGAAGCGAATCGTTGATTTGCTCCAGCTGTTAATGAGCCACGCGTCTTGGTTCCGTCACTTTTCTTCCATTTCTTCCCATACAGCTAAAGCCTTCTGGCGTTTATTCACACCTTGAAATATGATAACCGAAATTGTATGTGTAGGGAAAACTTTAGCAGCGTTCAGAATAAACTTTGGAATTCAATATTCAGATGTATACAGAGTGATTCATAATTCGTGAAGAATATTTCATGCGACGAATCCATCCTTGTCGGAATTGGAATCGAGTCACTTTTTTGTAAAACGTTTTAGTTACTTTTTTTTTCTTATTTTCACACTCTGAAAAATTGGGCTCAATATTTCATATCGAATTTCTTCTCTCAATCCCTCGAAAAAAAAAATTGAATAAAAACTTGTTTACTGTATTTCTTCAATAATCTTTTTTCTTCACTTGTATATTATTTTGTAATGAAGATAAACAACGACCTAAAAATCTCGATCCCTTTTTTGTCTGAGGATTGACTAACTGTAAAATATTCGTAACCAGATCTAAATCATCTCGAAGCAATTTGGAGTTCTTTTCAAATTCAGTTCGCTTTGGAGATCCACAATCTATACGTAAATTTTTCAAAAAATAATGAAAGCAGGTTTCTTGAGTGACTGAATTCCACATGACTGAATTTGAAATATTTTCGGAACTATAATCAGCTCCCTTGATGATAAATGAATGGATAGATTTTGAGGCGAATTGAATCACAGCAGAGCTATTGTTCGAAATTGTATTTTTTACAAGGCTATAATAACAATAATAATAATAATAATAATAATGATGATGATGATGATGATAAAAAGTTAACAACTCGAATGTTGAAATTGGTTCGAGAAGAAAGAGTCTCCGTGTGCGGCATTCAGTCTCATTCATGGCTCCGGACCGAATTGGCCACCGTCTCGTAAACGAGAGGAAGCTACGGCCCTCGAAAACCTCAGAAAGAGGGTCGAGCAATCAAAGCTTTTCAAGGCAAATCAGGTCTCGGATCCAGGAGGGCCGTCCTCAACTTCCGCACGACAAACCACCGAGGAATTACAACAGCTGGACAACAGACCGAAACTATTCAAAAAAGTGAGTATCGACAATATATTCACGCATCAATTTCTCTTCCACTGTCATTATTCGTTAATTTTTTGACCTCATGCATTCAGGGAAGTTTCATGAATTTTTTTTTTTCATTCTCTTATCCGATAATTTCATGATTAAGATTCGAGGAAAATTTTCTATTGTAACAAGGTGTGCTTTCGGTCCATCCACGAATGTATGTTCAGGCATAGAGCGGACGAGGTATCGTATACCCGGTGAAAAAACAAACCCTGAAGGGTAAAAATGACGGCGTTTACAACTGTTTACATTCCGCACGACGGTCTATAGAATGGTATTTTTGCGATGAAAGAACCTTGACGACGGAGGTTCGAGTTTTATGTATGAGGTGTTTTTTTTTCACACTCCATACATTACACTCGAATCGACGATGCCCTGACGCATTGAATACTGAAAATTTACCACCTTATCGTATTTTCTTTTCCTCCCACGCCATCGCGCGAGCTTATATACTGCATCAACTGATTACGCGCTTCGACTATCCGCGGGGTTCGCTGAATGTCGACCCCGAAGTGGTCCTCCGCACCTGGACCAGCACTCAGCCTCGACGAAATTGCACGGTTGCACTTCGTTAGCGAGTTCGTTAGCCGACATGAAAAAAAGTTTTATTTTGTGTATTTTTAGCTTGCATATGTATACGGAGTTAATTATTTACCGGAGATTACGAAAAGTATATCATCGCGGAGACATCAAACACATTTATCACCCTTCACGTTAGACGTGGGAATCGTATGGACCACGACGAAGCTTCTTTTTTTCTTTCTCTTCTTTAGAAAAAGCGGATTACGTGCCAAGATAGAGAATTATGAGTGGTTTGGACCAAAAAAAAAAAAAAAATCCCGCATAAGTTATCCGAGTTTCACTCTCATCTATCAGAAATTTTTGATGGGTAAAAAATCGCGCACTCATGCTTCTTGGCTCGTGAGTCGAGTCGCTATGTGAAGTATGCGATTGAAGAAATTAGTTATATAGAATGACCAAGCAAAGTAAGCCTCGAGGCGTTGAAAATATAATAATGGTGAATCATTTGCTAAAGGCATCATACAAATGGGTAGTAATTTACTGCTCGATAATCTCTTTATGC
>JAFFZH010015671.1:0-79585 GCA_018420115.1 Euura saliciscinereae | reverse complement strand
CTGCTCTTTATAGTTTCGGCTCTCCCCCCCCCCCCCCCCCCAATTTTTTTATCCCTTGAGTGATGCGACGTGCGTGTGAGCTGGACATTTATTAACACTGCACTCTGGATCGAGAATTAGATAGGCCGGTATCATTGATCCTCAGCTATATAACCGAAACTATATGAGGAGAGAAACTAGATGCTGATGGCCTCAGAATTCTTTCCAAGATGAAAACCCACCAGCTAATCGACCGAGAAATTCGATATTCAATCATCCAAAGAGCCCCGAGATGCTGCTGCAGAATACTGTTGTACTTTAAGTTGAAACTTTTATGGAGAAGACGAACTTAAAGTACGCTACAGCTAATTATTTGCTTTTTTTTAAAAATCGTATAATTATCGGAGAAGGAAGTCAAACTTTGATTGTATTTGCATTTTCATCTTCGGTCTAGCGATAATTAGAGACTAATTAGAACAGAATATATCGACAGAAAATTTATTTGGTAAATCTCTTTGCCGAAGATTGTTTATTTCCCATTATTCTTGCATATTTTAAGTACTTTCGCAATTGGGATTATAAATGATGAAAAATTTTATAAACCGTAGCAGCTGGGAAGCCATTTCGTGACTTAAATTTCAACTCGAACGATCTAGGGCGCTTGAAGCACTTCGGAAAGTAATTACGTTTCCTGAGTCCCTAAAACTTCGCTAATCAATCGAACATCTGGAATTTCGAGTCAAGTATCCATGGATATTCGTGTTATATCGGATGCTTATAAATTTTTGTTCCATTCCGCTCCCTCTGACTGCAGTGCGTAACCCGATTATCTACGTCGTAACTCGCATTCGATCACTTCACAATTTTCGTAACCAATAATAACCCGGCTTTTCATTCGAATTCACATGCGAAGTAGTCAACGGTGTCAATGATTAGATAGTGTTACGAACCGAGTGCTTTTTCATCATCCGTGAATGATTCAATCGAAATATCAATTATTGGGAATGTGTGATCATCGAGTCAATAAAACCAAAGTTTAGCGTTTCGATAACTATCCGTCATCCTGATCAGGATCTTTATTAGAGAAATCAAGAACAGTACAATAAACTAACTAGTAACAAATGTAGTTGAAGAAGAAACAAAAACATACCTCAAACATAATCAGTGGGCTATAATAAAAAACGGAAGAGAACGCGAGATCCTGTTGCTGGTTTTCCATTCGCAAAAATTCAATTCTGTCAGAGTTTACGGCTAATTTTGCCACAACTGAGAAACACGCTTATCATCGATGAAAGCGGTGACTGTAGCTGCTTATCCACCGGCGTCAGCTTTTTGTTGCCACCTTCCTCGCCTCTTCATCCTTTATCAGTATCCGACGGTAGATTTGCGCAAAGCTTCAATTTCGTGATGGGATGAGCTGCACCAACACTTTGACTTACTTACGACACACGTCGTGGTTTTTCTCAAGTTTTACGACCCTGTCTTGTACCGTAATTTATTTTCATTCGGTGGATGAAAATACTGATATCGTGTGGCGAAAAAGGTGGTGAAACAAATTTCGTCAATTTCGGAAAAGCTGAAGATAGAGTGCGTATTTCGGACCGCGATAAGTCACGAAGACTCGAGTCGAGTCGCGTAGAGAAATTGAGGATATAATTTTCGGAATGGTCTTCCGTTTCGCGATAATCGTTGCCGGGAATAAGACCGCGGTGGTAACGTCCTGACGTCACGCGAAATCAGTTGACAAAATAAAAATACGAATCTGACAAGCGAAGAAAATTTTTCACGTCTAAAGGAAAATTATTCATCCAAGCAGAAGCTAGAAGTCTAGTTTTTGTTGTTGTTTGTTTCGATCATAAGAGCCTTGCTCACAACGTCACAAAGGACTGAGTTTTTCCAAAACCAACATTTCCTCTTTTGAGATACCTATACTTGATATCGATGCGACACAGGTGAACGTCGTTTAATCGTTAGTCTCGTCACGATTCGTGAGTTTACATATAACAGCTATACCAGGTTTCTATTATATTGTGTAAATTTGGCCAAAGGTGGAAAATTATTCATAGAATTTTGTTGGACACGATTTCGCAGTTGTATCACGAATCTTCTTCTCAACGCACATAGTTTATTCATGGTCGTAAATCATACTCGTCTATATCTGTGACAGATCTGCATTCATGTTACCAATACCTGAATCAATTGAGAGTAAACAATTTTTTCACCCCATTCGACGTACCATTTTCTTCAAAATGTTCTCGAAATACCCAAATGTCAGTCATATCGTATGTTTTTGTTTAATAAAACCGTGAAATACGACCTGTGGTAGAGATCGAAGCTCTTTACTGTTATAGTTTTGAGATGGGCGAGGCAAAACTCATCCATCCGTTGAATTTTACTGACAGACAAGAGTACAGAATCCAACTCGCCTGACGAGGGTACGATGGATGTTAATCCCCATACCGTCAATCTCGGATATTGAAAAGTATTCAGAAATTGTTATAAAAACGAATAGGAATTTCCTCATGATCGAATCTAATCGCAATTATTGGCTCTGCGATCCTCGCTAATGTAACAACCAATTAGCGCTCGCACGTGGGACCTGCTTTGAACTTCCACTTAACAAATCGAATTTACTCTTCATCTCGGGACATTAGGGTCCCGGCCAGAGTCACCCAGACACGTTATAGCCGAGAGTTCTGAGTACATTCTCATTCTCCGCTGCGGGTTTCCGCGATAAATAATAACCCTATACCAGGTTGAACCTGAGCGGTGCGGTGGCTGGGGATGCTGGCTACCTGCCAGCTACCTGGGAGTTCCTGGCTATCGGAACTGGCAACCGTCCAGGCAGTCATTCATCTGGTCACTCAACGTTAGACACGATATTACCGGTGGTACCAGCGCTACCGTATTGATAACAAATATCAAATAGGCTGCTCGACGAGAAACGTCTCGACGATGAAACAATGACTGTCAAACCTAAGTGATTCCGTGATTTCATACATGATTTCAACTCATTTTCGATCATCTCAGAGTGATTTCGAAGAATGTCAACTGATTTTTTTAGCGATTTTCAAGTGATTTTGTACGATTACAAAGCGATTCTTTCTCTGATCTCAACTGATTTCAAACCAGGGTGTTGTACGCATTCGACACTAGAGAAATGCGAGATTGAAAGGTTCTTCGAGTATGCTTCATGTGTAGAGTTGATTTTTGCCCATGATAAGCCCATGATAATGATGATGTTTTCCGCGAATGCGACGAAACCGCGCGAAGAGATGAAAGAAAATATCGAGCCGATTCACGCTTGACAATTCCCAGATCGAGACATTTATTTTTTCGTCGTCAGCAGAGCGGGAAAAGATTGCGGATTGGATTGATTATTCGTTTGCTTTATCGAGCGTGAACGAACAAATGATAAAAAGCGAAAGAAAAAGCATAGCTTGACTCAAAGAAATTGTAAAGATGTAATCTTTCACTTTGATGGATCACGAGGGGGACGAATTAATCGAATTTGAATCCCAAAACTGTCGCAGAAGAAGATGAAGAAGGAATCGACAGAATTTTGCGCAAACGAAACTGTTTTTATTCAACTAGAAGTTCCAGAATCGTGGGATAAAGATTTACGATACAAATAAAAAATAACTTTTTTTCACTTCCGTGTGCACGAATTCTGGAAGAAACAGAACTTTCCTGTCCAGAACTTCATGATTGGCTCGGCAAAAAAGTCGGGATCTTTCATTTCCTGACTCTAACTGACGGTTGTTTTAATAAATCATAGTTGTTTTAAGATCCAACTCCCAGAGATGGTCTTGTATGTATGTACATAGAAGTTGGTAGACGTAGAAACGTGTCCAAATGGATATTCGACCATTTTTTTTTCTCCCCAAACTTTACTCAAAGGCTATTACTCTGCGTTTTTGGCTCCAAAAGCTGACCCGTAGAAGTTCGGTAATATCCAGACGCGGTTTTTTCTTTTTTCGAAAAGAGCTGACAAAACCGTTGAATAGGTTTTTTTTTTCTTATCAGTGAGATATACCATCTCGACCCGTTGTTTTACCTCCTCACCTGCAAATACTGTTTTGTATTCGCCGCGAGACTCCCTTAAAATCGCCCGGATTACGCCACCTTGCTTTTATACGTAGTATTCGCGTGTGTTTATAAATGTGGAGAATAATCTCAGTTGGTAAATGAGGGTCTTACCTTGGGCCTATAAGCCTTTCGCGAGGGCGAGGGGATTATAAATTCTGGTCAACAACTACGTATATTTTTTTAGTCGAACTGTTCCAGATTACATAACTTTTTATACTAGTCGGAAGTTTATTTCATGCCGCATAAAAGCTCCCATACCGTCTCATAAAGTGCTGACAGTAAAAATTTAGAATCGACTTCGATTAATATCAACAAATAATTCCAAATTTTCGTCATTCATCTCCAACAGTCATAGTGGTCTCTGGTCAGAGAAAACCAGGAAGTCAAGAAAAAGTCAAGGAATTTTATGGTGATACAAAACAAGACATAATGAAAGATCCTTCTTTAAGAAATCTTAATCAATGGAAACAGTAGCAAAACTTGTATAGATTGTAAATAAAACTGGATTTCCAAAAATGATATTCTTTCACCATTGATTCAGAGAATTGTTCATTACATAATTGAATAACCACTAATTGGTCCGAATTTCAGTTAGGAAAAAATTATAATTTGGTCAGGTGAAAGTCAGGAATTTATTTTTTCTACTCTTTATACAGTGGCCACGTTGAACTGTGAATGATAACCCACTTTGCTGATCTATTTGATCATACTTCTCGCAGTAGAGTCTGCTCTCGCTTTTTCATATCGTGTTTCTTTATTATATTCGAGACGGTTGGGGGTATTTTTGATATTCTTTACTTACTCAAAGTGTATATTTATGTGCCACATTGGGCTTTACGATTTAAGCTATGTTCGATGAACTGTACATAGTGGATTTTTTTACGGTCTCATTTGTTCGGCAGTTTAGTTTTTACGGGCAATTTAGACCGCATCATCTAGCTCGTTGGGAAAATAGTTTCATGATCGTCATCCGCAAATACGAGACTACAGAATGGAAACAATTAAACGCAGACGTAAGGAGGTTTCTGCCGCAGGACTGCAAAATCTAAGTTACGAGCTATGCAGGGGCGATAAGGTGGAAAGTTACTGCGGGCCAACTTAGTTCCGACTGCAGTATAACACTCTTGACGTGATAAATTTACTCACAGAAAATTGTATCAAGTATTAATCAATCGTTAAAAAAAAACCTCGGTCTTAAGAACGTCATCCATTATTCGAGGTGCAGGATAAACTTCGAAGAAAAATGATGCGCCGGGTTTGATTGACGGTTGTAAACGGCTTTACTTTAAAAGTTATAAAAATTCTTGCATCAATTTTGCATTCTAGTCACGTTAGATTGCACCTTGAAACTAAATCTACGTGTGAGCACAGCTGGCACGTAGTTTACCCGACCATCAAACTTAGATGCATGGATCTTAGTCATCGGATATGAAAGTCTTATATGGTCTATAGCTTCGAATCGTTAAATTGCACGAAATTCTGGTAAAAATGAACTGTAATTTACCACGTTGGCTTTCTCAGGCTTCTATCAGCAAATGAACAAAGATTCATCACCCGTATTTCGATACATGGTACAGCGATTTATCCACTATATATCAAAGAGGATCTGGCAATTTATCGCGACGCGGTGTGGTAAAGTGTTAAATAGGGTGATTAGTCGTATGATTCTAAGCTGGGTGTTTGCACGAACGCTATTACTCGTGGTATTATCTGTAATACGAGCCCCTTGGTTTAATTGTCACGTTGATGGCGCACAGTTTGTAATTCAGGCTAAGATACTGAGGTAATACTGTGTTCGATCGGGCTAGTTTATTAAAATGGCGCAGGTATGTGAAACGAGAATCATTTCATCGTCTGCGAGTAGTGGAAAATGGAAGAGGCGTTTGTTTGCCTGAGAGGATAAACGTTATAACATTTCTATAATTGGGATTGTAATTAAATTTAACAAATTCCTCCGCACGTTCTGTCCAGGGAATACGAAATACTAATTCATTATCAGCATCGAAATTAACAGCCCAGTTTATTTCGTAGAGTCTATACGAACGCGATTACATAGGTAGAAACGGTATACATTACATATCAATGAAATCGCATGGAAGAATTTATGTTCAAAATAATCATTCATTGGACCGGATTGGACGACATTAATCCTTCAAACGAGCACAAAGATCAACAGAATTACACAAACCAAGATACTAGCAACGATGATAATTATCTGCGTCTTGTTGCCTAAGAAGAAGGCCGGTGATAAAATTCTCACTCGTTCAACCGCGGGAGCTTCCACGGTCCCGGATGTTGCCGAAGTCGTTGTTCGAACACCGACGATTCGATCCTCCTCGTCTCCAGCCTCCTGAACGTGAGAGGGTTACTGATAATCAAGAATAATAGACGAATCAACATTCGTACCGGTATTTCGATGTCCGGTACCGGTTTCTTTATCTGAGGTATCGACGTGATGCTGAAGGGCTTCAGTCTACCGTCTTTGACTTCATTGTCTTTGGGCTGTTTTCCAACTACACCTGGAATCTCTACTCCTGAGAACAGCTCGTCCTCTTGAGCATTGAGTTTCAGTTCGACGTTAACGAAACAAGAGTTATCGGCGTCTGGTTCACCGAAGGATGGCTCGGGATTGGGGGAAACGCACTCCGGGGTGAACGGCGGAGCCTCAGGTCGAAGTTTAGTGTCCGAGTATGGAAACGGCACCTCCGAATCGGGCAACACCATCTGCGTTCATTGATTTTTCTGTGAGCTTTTCAATGCCTTATTTTACGATCCCGTCCGTCTATCTAGTCCTACGTATTATTCGCCAGAAACTTTCCTCAATGACGGAATAATTTCTGCACTGCGGATAATTAAAGCGGACACGTACCGCCAAGTCGGTCTTCAGCGGTTCCTGCTCGTGAATCCTTCCCGGTTTACCCGGTTCTCCCGGCTCGTCCGAATTCCTCTCCAACACATCTTTTGGCTCCGGTGAAAAGTCCTTAACGTTTACGACCTCTCTTCCGGACTCCTTGAGGTTGATGGCCTCCTGAAGAGACGAGCCCTCCATTCGCTGTCTGACTACATCAAACCCGTCGCCCATTGCCAACCGGTAAAAGTCATTCTCATTAATATCCTCCTCGAGTGGAGCAAAGAGCTATTCTTACAGAGAGGATTTTTTAACAAGAGCGAAAAGTTCAATTCCGATGTAATTGAGTTTGCTGAATAAATGTAGAGAATTGGCTCAATGAATTCTGCGCCACTGCTACATCTGCGATTACAAGCATATGCGAAGAGTGAAAAAGACACTCGGTGAGTTTGAAAGTGGGAATATTGAGACGGAAAAATTATTACCAAGAGTATCAAAAGTTTTGCAAGATCTCGCTGACAGTATCAGAAAGTCCATTAATCACTCGGTGCAGAGATAATTAATTTTTATTTCCGCTGTACTTAACTGTCATTGAAACTTTAAAGTCGTGATGACAAATTGAAACAAAACTCTTGCGACTTCACGGCTAGTGAGATTTTACTTTTTTTAACGCTGTTTTTTTTTTAATCCTAAATTCGTATCAGATGGGACGATTTTTTTGCTTCTACGTTTTGTTCGATCAATCATTGTCCAATTTAACGAAGCATGGAAATTCAATTACATCTAACTTGTGGAGGTGAATTATTCTCTGTGTATTTTAATTAAAATGTGTGTATGTACCACCTGTGTAGTAACTATTATATGTGTAGGTACTGCGTCGTGCGACACTCTACAGTAATGAAAGCTCTATTAATTGCGTTAATTGCACGAGTCGAGGAATAAACTCACTGTAAAAACTACAAAGCTTCCGTGTATCCTAAAGCTTTCACGCTTGATAATACGAGCTTTATAATCACGTTCTAGTTATAAGTAAAAATAACGACAGCAGGAAACATGATTGTGACGAAAATTACATCAAACTGTCAATTCAATATACGCATGAACAGAAGATAAAATAATTCAACGCCAACCCAGTTTCCGACCAGAAATGTTAAATTTTGCTTCATATATGAAAAACAAAGCACAGTATTTTTTTAGCAAAAAAAATATTCGCCCCGCATAGAAACGCGATAAAAGAAGAAATTTTATAGTTAAAAACCGCGCCAAAGGGTTTCTAGAATGAAAAATAAAATAAAAAAAACTTTCACGTGCACAGCATCCGAACTATCTAACCATGAGTTTAAATCTCCTAGCCCATTTCACCCACCGACGTAACCTGCAGGCGCGTTCTGCTTTTCTGCAAAAGCGGAGTTGGCCTTTAATTAAAGGCACAGTCTGCAGCATGCATCATCACGGATGTTCCAGTGCTCGGCTAATCCTCTACATACACTTGAACGGCTGTATTTGCTAAGTAAAAAGAACGTCTGTCTTGTTGAAGAACTAAATTCTATTCAAAAATTATTTAAAATATTTTCTTCGATAACTGTTTCAAAGTGACAGTAAAAATAAAAATAAAATCTTCAAGAAAACAGAATAACAAGTAGGTTTGATACGACAGAGGAGATCGGTTTGCTCAATCGAAGAGAAAACACTATATACATGGCAATTATATCCAAGAGAGTAAATAAGTGGCGCGAACCCCTCGAGAAGTAGAAGAAAAATAATATTTCTTCTCTTTCTTTTTATCTTTCACCTTGAGGATGAGGAAAAAACCGGCTGTACGCTGAGAAATTTCTTAATTACGTTACCAGTCTGCAGGGTCTAGTGTAACCTGCGACCTTTAGGCACGTGGAATATTCATAAACACTCGTGTTATAGATTCGATGTCATAAAAGAACGCTAGAATAGATCCTGGGAGTGTTAAAAGGGACGGTAATTAGGGCGTATATTTTTAAATCAACAGAATATATATAAATTTTACGTATCTCATTTCGCTAGCACAAGAACAGAGAACGCAAAGTGGTTCCATGAGGCACGATCACGCTGCAGTGTAAAGTACATGTAAATGCCATTTGCTCCAGTTACCCCATGTAGTCCCTACCCCAACGTATAGAAGCTACGCATTGCGGTACCACATTCGGAAACTTGGGTAGACCTCCCCATTGTTGACCATCAAACAATCCAGGCTTCTGCCAACATGGAAGCGATCGACCATCCCGGATACCGGACTTACACTGCGATCCAATGAGTTACCAATCAGATAGGGATTCGATTAAAATTTTAATGCTGACATTATGACTAGTTTTTGCACCTTGTTACGATAACAAGTAGAGATATGAAAAGACTGGAGATATGCTTTCTACATTCTTTGGAGTGGCTATTCACTCTCTTTAGATTGGTACGATTCTCGCTCCTTAAGCGTGACTTTTAACTCCATAATGATGAAAACGTGTAAGAACGACTTCAAAAAACGACTTTTTCAACCCTTAAGAGTCAATTGGCACTCCATGAGGGTGGAATAAGGAGTCGAAATCTTGCCAGTAGGATAGGATCGCCTTTGAAAAACGACTTTTACACTTTCGACTCTATAAGAGTGAAAAAGAAGTCAAAATGTTGCCAGTAGAACAGCATGGACTTCAAAAAAGCCTTTTTCGCTCCATAAGACTCTAAAACAACTACTTTTAACTGCTTTTATGAAATTAAAGGTCTCTCTTTTTCACAAAGGAGTGGAAAAGTCATTCTTCGAAGTCGATCCTGTTCCACTGGCACGATTTTCATCGAGTGGAAACGGCGATCCTAGATAGTGATTTTTTTTCAATTCATGTATTCACGATAATCGATTGGCCATCGGTGATTTGAATTCGACCATGCAAATTAGTTTCGGAGGTTGATAATTATTTCCGCAGTCAATTCACGGATTCATTTGTGTACAAATGATGAATATTCGTCGACGTTCGAATGCAAACGCATCGGTGCAATAATGGATTACGATAGCAATTGCTGGCTGAATATAACGAGATAGTTGCCAAACTGGAATCCAGTTTGTCAGAAGAGTATTCACAGCTATAGAAATAGAACTTGGCGTCTGACCTATTTTTAATTTTCATTGCGAGCGAAAAAGTCGTATAAACGGTGAATTTCAAACCTATAGATTCGAAGTATGTAGCGAAGGATTCTGCCCAATGCCCAGATTTTGGCATATCTTCCTCGCTTTTTACACCCCTAAATCACCCTTACTGGGTCAACCGCCGAAACTTAAGCTCTACTCTGAAATTTATTGAGCTCAAACTAAAAACTTTTCCATTTACCATCTGGATACGTTCCAGTAAATGTTTCGGACAAGCTGCATGATTCGTCATTGGGACTCGTTCACGTTCCGGAATTTTCCACTATTCTGGATTCCTTTCGCGAAACAAGTAGCCCCTGCTCTGCATACGGGAGTCGAGACAGTTTCCAGAATGTGCTGCGTTGGGTGAACTCGGAGGAAGGAGTGTGAAATCGTTATTCCGAAAATCGTTGTCGGAATTAGGACCGAGGTAGCGCGGCATTGTCCATGTGGTAAAGCTTGTTGAATCATAAACAGCCAAAATCCACATAATTCACGTGGAGTTTGAGGGGTCAAGTATAGGATCTGCGAGCTGTACGATAAGTTTTCGCCAAGGGATTTCGAGGGTTGAACAGAGTTAGTCAAGTTTCCCCTACCCCATCATCCCGCGTATAACAATTTCCATCGGTTTTCCAATTTCACCCACATGTCGCCGGATTTCTTTGATATGCTCTGCCTTTCGGAGTTGGAACGCGGTCAACTTGCTTCGTTCAGACTTTTGTTTGCCATTTGCTCTATGACTTTTATACCATATCCTCACGGACTTCGATACACTTCGGCTTTATATTGCATTGTTTCTCTTTTTATTTCATACTACTGTATCCTTTGCACAGGATATCTTCCTTGAATCGCTGTACGTATTTTCTTTTCCTCATCTTTCTCTATTGTTGTATACTTCTATACAGTAACATCGCTTCTTGATATGTAGATGGCATTTCACTATAGAAGACATGATGCGAAGAATGTCAACCTGGATAAACAGCGAACACATCGTTATCCGTTATACCGTCAAGAAATTCTGAGTCGTCATCGCTGTAAAGTTGTGCGATATCGACGAGTGGTGGGCTTGATAAAATCGTCAAGTCTCGTAAAACGAGATCCACTGTACGTCCATAGTTGGTCGTTAAACAAAAACTTTGTACCGTAATTTGTTATCTTCCGCAATATCCCTACACTTTTTATCACTCAAACTTAAACTATAACGAAGCAACGACTCAATTATCTTCATTATCAAATCCTGGTTTATACACACAATTATTTTTAATGAGGCATAAATTGTCGGGACTGTTTCAAAGTCCTGCCCAACGAAATAACTGGTTTAATGTCACGAGAGTATGTGAAGTATGAGATACTATCGTCTTTACCCTTCCGTGGTTGTAGTACGTACACTTGACTTTTCTCCAGGTAATTAAAAGTAAACGTTTGTTGTTGGCGATATTATAATTATTTGCGAGTACCTATAATATTCACCGAACACGATATTACATTCTACAAGGTATTTCAACAATTTTCCACAGTGGTAGAGGTATGACATTTCAAAGCTTATTGAAGTACGCGACGATGACCCCCAAGGCACATGGGATTGCTGGAAGCCGTCTCAAATTCGGGGTGCAACGTTCTCCGCAACCTTTGATATCAGAAGCCTCCTCGACGGGTCGATCACGTATTTTCACAACCCGTCCTCATTCCCCTGAGGCGTTCCGCTCAGCGTTTCTCAGGACGTTTTTTCTTGTTCTTAAGTTTATTGGCTGCACCGTCGCTCCAGGGTTAATTGTACGAACTTAGTCCAGAGTCCTGACGAATATGTCGGCTCCCAGGCCAGTAACCGTGGACTCTTCGACTCCCGTCGCACCCCAGGGTCGAATCACGCTGTTATCCTAAGGGCGCTTTAATGTTTTAAGATAAGTTTGATAGCATTGCGATGTGTGATAGGGGCGGAACGTCGACACGGTTCAGATCGCATTGCGGTGTTCAGCTCCTATATGTCGTCCCTTCTTATCGTTTGATAATCGCGGTCATGGCACCCCGTGCAGGAGGTATTAAATCCAGTCGGTTATAGACGCAGCGTTGTACGACCTTCGCGTGCAAATTTAATCCATCGATACACCTGTCAGAGAATAAGTGTGTTTTATATTCTTTTTTTTTAATTGCTGATATAAGAAAACAACTTTCAGTTTATTCAGATCAAAGTGTATCACGTGTCAAGTGTCATGCATTATGTAGATATTTGGAATCTTTGGAAATTTATAAATCGGAAGAAACCTTCATCTTGGCCTAATATTAAACGGCTCGATCCGACATCTTGAATAAATGGTGCTCGAATTCAACTTTTTCATTATACATATATGTCGACAACCATTGATCCTATCGTCACAAAGGTCATTATAAAAAATGAAGCTTACAAAATTCTCTACAACAAAGGCTTAATACATTTTTCTCGTACCTTCGATAGTTTTCCTCTTATACACCAGTGAAAACGTACATATAATTCTGACGAGGTTTTATACAAATATCGTTAGTTTCAGACCTGTATTACACAAAAACTATTGGAGATATGAAGAAAATGTATTTTACCTTTGTTGTAAAAAATTTAATAACCTTCATTTTTTATATTGACCTCCGTGACGATAGCATGAACAGTTGTCGAGATATGATGAAAAACTGAATTTAAATGAGATGAAGGTATCCAAGATTTACTAATTAGTTTTCATTGGACTATAAATCATGATAGTAATTTTGTTTTTTGTATTTTATTCCTTCATTTTTGCGTCAATCCGAAATATTTTCCTATAAATGAATTCCGCTATGTCTGAGTGTTGATGAAAATCCAGAAAAAAAAACACTGAGGCATAAAAACTAATTTATTCCACGCCCATCATACGTCGCGTGACTATCACTGTCTCGTTCTCGGCTAGATTCCGTGACGTAGAATAATTCCGAAATTCGTACCTGCGGTCGTCTGGCTTTGTTCTTTCTCAGTGTCTCGTTTGTGGAGACGGAAAATTTTATCACGATGCAATTTATGTTCAAAAAACAAAACACTATTATTACCGGTTACGCTTGTCTTGTGCAACGATTATCGCACAAGCTTGAAGCTATAGTGTGTGGTTTCGGACGGTTCGCCACCACGTAAGCTTCGCGTCCTGTGCGATAGCACGTCTTGTGGATACTGCTAAAGTTTTGAGCCATACAAACTAGCGCTTATCCCGCTAGTGCAGACTAACGAACTACGTATGCCGAGGTGGAATTAACGACAATTCACCACGTCTCTTCGGCAAACTGTTCAAGTATCGAACCCACGTCCTATAGGACATCCATCATATCTTTTGCCAATAATTCCGAGGGCCGAGTGCAATCGCGATTAAATTCCCGAATTGTTGAAAACTGCAAAACTGATTTGAAGGACCTCGCCGGGGTTCCATATGAAATGTGCCCCTGAACCGATTTGGCTCTATGCGCCAAATTGAAGTGCCTTGTAAATAAATAGCTTCCCCCAAATTTCAACCTCCTATCCTATCTTCACTATTACGCTTGGAACCTGAAAAAAACGTAATTTTTAGTTTTTTTCGCGATTCTTGCGCCATTTGTACTCCGAAAAATCTGAAAAAAATCCACAATTGACAGACATTGACGCGCGTGTCACAGAATCTTTCCAGATTTTTCGGAGTGAAAATGGCGCAAATAAACGCTTCAATTTGGCGCATAGAGAGGCCATATCGGTTTAGGGGCACATTTCATATTGAACCCCGGTCAGGCCCTTTGGAATCATCTAGTCGGCTGACGAAATTGATGAAGGAAGTATGAAGCCACGTTTTTTTTTCTGCGGTTACTAGAACCTCGAGTAGTCGAGTAGTCAGGTCGAGCTGTGGTCAGCCGGGACCGCGAGTACCGCAAGTGGTTAATGTCCGCAAAAGGTCCGCCCGACACAGTCGTTCGCCATTCTATTCCGGCTCGTAGGGTCCAGACGGTTTAGGTAATTAAACTTTTTCACTCGATGATAAAAATTTTGAAATGACTAGAAAACAGGACAGAAGGGTTTTTCGTTTCCGTTTATCGAGATTGGAGGCACAGAAAATGTAATACCGTCGATTTGATTAATTCTATATAGCAGAAGGTCGCTGCACTTGACATTTCGAATGGTTGTATTTTCAATGACTCAAACCTCCGCATAATGTCACGGGTTCAGTTTGTTCGTATAGTTTTGCCGGGGATCGAAACCCCACGGTGTCGGAGAATTGAGAACGGGGGGATGAAGGGGTGGGCGTAGAGAAAGAGAGCGAAGTCGAGGCCAAGAGCAGCTTGGGATGAGGCCGTGAACTTTACATCCGCATTCACTCGATGGAGCGGGTCTTTTTCTTTGTCTCTCTGCAGTCGGGACAGTCGCGTAACCGGATATGAAATAACCCGGGGTAAAATCACTATTTCATAACCGCGGAAGAGACACATAAAATCCTTATCAGCCGTCCAAACATCAAAACGAAAAATCGATGACGATACCTGATAACAGAAAACACTCGATAGTTGATAAAACGAGATACAGCCGAATTCCACGAGATCCTCATTCCGTTCCCGTGAAAATATCGGCGTTACATTCGCACCGTATAATCGTAACAGATCCAGCTGCACTCCTGAATAATGCAAACAAATGTGTAATCTCCCACCACAGGCCGTGGGCATGCGGCATTTTGTCACCAATGACATACCTTGTTCCAGTGACGCGCTAGCGGAGGTGAAGTAGTATATCGAGGTCTTCGTGTCCAGGCGATGAGACGTCGTTGACATTTTTTTCAAGATCAAAGGTTCAGCAGCCTCCATCCGTCTGACCATTTGTCGATCGCCAAAGTCATTTGAAATGTTTTTGAGCAGACAAACTTGTTTATGCCCAGATACCGGAAGCAGCGATTCGGACCGTTTTTCGTATCTGCGCAAATATCAAGGCACCCCTGAACATCAGACGGTGGCGAGCAATCGCTATAGTTTTTTTCTATAAGATACCATGCTTGACTTTCTTGATAGAAAAATATTTCGGTATTTTCTCTGTTATGTCGTTTTTGTCGTTAGGGTAATTCGCTCGTTTCCCTAGATCCTCGAGAGCCACGATTTTGGATATATTTTCTACGCTGGATGAGAAATCGACGGGGGTAGGTTTAACGAGAAGATTCCTCCCTCGACGATGAATACGATACGAGCCACTCCACGGAAACTTTTCTCTATTATTTTCCTCGTTTTTTTTTCCTCTTTTCCCTGTACCTTTTTTTTTTTGTTTTACATCGTTTTCTCTCACCCTTCTTGGGATTGGGTGGAACACACTCGGAGAGAAACTTTTGGGTATGAGATAACTATGTAGCCGTACTGAAGTTACGCGATGCGGAAAACTGTTTCCATTTGTCTCGCAGAGACACTGTACCCAAACCCCTAATAAACCGGTTGAATTTTCTCTATACAAACTTTTACCCCAGTGGCAGGAAATTGTTTCCCGAGTAACATTCGATACAGTAGGTACCTCAGACCCTGCGAGTGAAACTTGACTTGAGCGATAAAGCAAGTCGGCATAGAGATGGCTTTGTTAAATAGTGAGATAAAATTTCATTGGCAACAATGAAACATGGTGCTTTGCAACCGAGCAGCTCAAACGACTTTTTTTCTCACCGCAAAGCTCGGAGGGACGACGTCATTTGGATAATAAGTGGCGATCAAACGAAGCTGTGTGCTTTTCATTTATCACAGAGATTCTCGCAGCATTGACATTGTCAAAAATGACGAGGAAGGCGATAAACAACCGTGTATTTTCGTTGTTTACGTTCCTCATGGCGATTCCGTTACACTCAAGTATTTGGCAAACTGCGTTCGCAAGATGTTTGTTCAGCTTGCGTGAGCCAGCTTCTCTTCGGCACACAAATGGAAAGATGTGTTTTCAGGACTCAAATGTGAGGCGTGTTTACTCGGCGGCAGGGATGCTAAGTGATATATACCTATTTGGGTTGGGACCTCGTACAAATATCCTCGAGTCGTCAAAATTAATTCAGATAAACAAGCCCACTCGTATCTGCGGGGACCTGAATGTCTCCACGGAGAAAACAGGTTTCTCGATCATCAAATTGTGGGTGTTTTTAATTGTGACGATTTTTCTAGCTTCGGGGTGCGACTTGGATCCTGAAACGTGTTAAACTTTCTTTATATGGTGCATAACTGAGTTTTGCTAGTCTTGCAGGTACCCAATTAACTCAGCTTCTCCTCGAACAGAAGGCAAGGTGAACCTCTGCAGTCTGTGTTTCCTTCGTTGAATGGAACGAGCACCGTGTATGTGAAGAGAAAGGCAGTCGCTAATGATTAATTAAATTTCGCGTAATTGGGAGATTGGTGAATCGATTCATCGGAAGTTATCCGGTTACAGGGTTACGCGAAGTATTTCTACATCGCCGTCCCCTCATTAGGCTAATTCAAATTTTATCTCTATCTCCCTCGCGTTTCGATCGTAGCCATTTCGTACTTGCCACACTCGTCGATGAACACGAACGCCAATAATTCCAGCACGGTGTCGAGACATCAGCTCGAACGTGCGTATTGGAAAACCATCGAACGTGAAGCGAATCTTTTGATTAGGACCAACGCCGCTGCATCAGATATCACTAATGGCTAATCGATACTTGCCGCAACTTTCCGCGGTTCCGTATCTTCGATTAGTGTTGCGAACTTACCGTCGTTCACGGTGTAGTTTTTTTTCTCCCTTTTTGCATGGGATATTCTATCATATGAGGAAAACGAGGAATTCAAGGGATCATGAAGATTCTCTTGTGACTCACTTTCGAGAAGGAGTTGGCTCTCGTTTTATACCGGCTCCTCTTTTGCGAGTGAAAGAAAATGAAATCCTCTGACAATATATTTCTCTCTGAGATCTGAAGCTTTTGACGCTCAGAAAAAGCGCTGCGACGGTTCTATCCGTATTGTTTCCATTCGCAGCATAAATTCAGCACGGAGATTTCTAAGTGCCGAGTCTCGAGTTGGCCTTAAAAACACGGAGTGACAAAAAGCCCGTGCAATTCACCCGCGGCAACGACGATTTGACATTTTTTTTTTAGAAAATTATGCCTGACGGATTCTATCTCAGTGACACTCCTACATACTTATCTCGGGGGGTGGAAAGAAAAAACCGTATAGATCACCGTGACAAACACAAACATGATGTCTATATCCCGGAATAAACTTCTGCTCAACCTATACGATAAAAACGTCAACCCTGAAAGCTTATTTTAGTGGCAAAAACGGGTCTCGTTGGCTCGAAGGGGTTTGAACATTCCCCCTTTCCACGCGTGTATAATTTACAAGAAAAAATGCTCTTCAGCTCGCTCAAACTTTATTCGCGATACGGTCGACATGTATCTTTGCGTTCCCGATTCGTTTTCCGGGTATCTCCCCCCGCAGTATCTTTTTCCGTTGTAAAAATTCGCCTGTCAAGTTTTAAGTTATTTCCCCGGAATAAGGGAAGATGAGTAAAATGGAAAATACGCCCGGAAACTTATACTCGCGGAGACACTGTCACGATGCAGAGGGAAATTCGGGCGTTTGCGGGGAACCCGGCCAGCACCTGTACCCGTATCGACCGAAATAGGCGAACCTCTACTCTCTACGCCGCTGCGACTCTACCCTCGTGTTCCGGTGTTCCGGCACTTCACCGCAGGTTGTGTGCTACCCCGGTACAATGTAAATTCGCAGCCTTTACCCCAACGCCCATCAAGTATCAACTGAATCAGTTCCGAAGTTACTCCGGTCCAAACGACTGCAGTGGTAGTGGCGGAAGTTTGTTCTAATTTGCTCTTTTCAGCGCGTATTCGCTTTTCCATTTGTAACACGTTTGTCAAGCTTGGTGTCTTTCCGGTCTGAAAATTAGGTTCAACTCGCAGACAGACTCCGGGAACATTCTCCGTGGTAGAAATTTGGATTTGGATAATATCGTTGGATTTAATTTTAGAATTAACGGCTGGCGCAGATGTGCGGGTATGCAAATGTACAGAGTTCCGTGTTATAGAAATAAATGACATTACCATACCTGAGTTCCTGGAACGTTGTGCAGAATCAGTGCATCTAGATTATCATTCCGCGTTATATTCTCTCAAGTCATACACCGCGGTTGTTACGGTACTACATAGACGTATTCAACTTTACAGTTCATCCGAATGAAGCCTCTCTTGGGTATAATTTCCACAGACAAACATTAAGATATAACTCAACACTCCTAGTCGCTGTTTAATGTTTCATTCCATTGTCCGCGGAAGTACATGACACTCGTTCGTCCAATGGACAAAAGATTATACACAGCTGGATCTATACTATACCTGCAACCTGGACAATAGTCCCAGTCAGCACAGAACTGAAAGTGACTAAACGTTGTCTAATAGTCGTCGTCTTTGTCACATCTTTTGGACTGAGACAATATTTAGACGTCAAAAAGTGTTGCATACGTCATCTTTATGACGAATTTTACAATTAGACAACATTTAATCATCTGAAGTTGGATGGAGCCGTCAAATAATCCGACATTTTAATGCGAATGCGCATGCGCGGGATACAATAATGGCCTCTTTTAACTGTTAGGACTTAAGAGTGCCTAATATTGTACAAGACTTACAGAACAACTGAAAAACGCGTGAATCATACTCGCGTTGTTAGTACAAATACTTTGTTCGCGAGTGAAACTGTAATCCCTGAGAGTAGAATGTGGGTTGTTTTCCGTTTGGTTTTTGGTACTGGCGACTTTATATTTGTTATTGTCTGATAGAAAATTGACATGGAAAAAGAGGTCCGTCGACTATTGGCAGGTTGAACAAAGTCACTTCTGTAAAATTTACTGAAAGTCTGAAAATCGAGTTTAGGTACAAAACTATAGCCAGCACGTGACTTGAATTAAAACTCAATCGCGTCGAACAAAGCGTGTAGTAGGTATTGAAAGTTCGAACCATGTATACCCGCTCGACGGCATTATAATATCGTTCTTGTACAGAATACAGCCGATTGCGTTTGCTCTAAGTCTTTTCAACTTGAAATTTGATCATAATTGAAATAGCTGTACGTAGCGGAGTTATTACCGAACCTTCACAAGACTTGATGGCGTTTTCAGGACTTCGTACCTGGAATATTAATTCGAACGAGATACAAAGTTTCATCTATAACAAGTCAAGTTTCGAGAACCGGATACTTCAATCACCCCGCATCGTGGCTAAGATGATTTTATATTTTTTTTCATCTGGAAACTAAGCAGTAAACAATTTACGTACGAAATCACGCAGCAAGGAACCTCCCGATGTGCGCACAGACTTTATTCAGATTTCATTAAATTCATTCCAAGAAAATAAGCAGATCACGAGTTTAAGGTGAAATGAAAGTCACGTGACCTCGATATGATTTATACTTTCAATTTTCAAACGCTATTTTCTCAGCCAAAACACATTCGATTGATGTGAAATTGATATCAGTGACCTAGAGAAACTCAATGAAGGGCCTGCCAATCGTGGATTTTCGAAAATCGAGACGTAATAACAGTTTTTTTTAACAATATTGTTCCGTAATCCAAGGAAGTACTGCCTCTCTCCACGAGGGGCAGCACCTCCTGGAGTTACAGAACAATATTGTTACACAAATTTCTGATTATGTCTTTCGATATTCGAAAATCCACGATTATCAAGCCCTTCATTCAGTTTTTCTACGTCACTGATATCAATTTCACATCAATCGAATCTGTTTTGGCTGAGAAAATAGCGTTTGAAAATTCCAAGTGTAATTCATATCGAGGTCACGTGACTTTCATTTCACCTTAACAAGTTTTGAGATTCGTATTCACGATTGATGGCTACAAAAATTTGAATAGAGTCAGCTGATTTACATTCTCTGATGGAATAACCCCACCCTATATATTTCAGTCTCTCCAAACTCTAAGATACCGTTTGACTATATCGAAATCTTACCGAATGCGATCGAATAAACAAATCCTACGGCCTATAGTTGCAGGCTGCCTGTTCTAATGCCTCGAACATCTTCTTGGATCCTCTCAGTCCACAGCGAGCAGCATGTGGGCTGAATCGTTTTTCCAATAGCCCCCTTCCAGTAGACTAAGTCGACCTCATTATTATTCTCATTGTATATAATATCGTTTACTCGAACAGGGATTACGGATTATGGGTATTTGAATTTTCAGACAGTTTTTTTAATCATCGTCTGGATAGTTAGTATATCTCTCTCAGTACAAAAATGAGCACAGCCGGCTCTCCGTCATTTTATCAGGTATAGTTTTTCTCATGTATGAAACCGGAAGAAGGACGAATAGCGAAAGTAAATACATCGGCATTGATTTACTGTCGTAGGATGAGTCTGCAGTGAATCATGTCGGTCATACGAGTAAACCATTAAAACAAATATGGTTCGTTACTCTTCGTCAAACTCGAGGAGCCGACTCTTGACGGACATTGGCTGGGTTTGCAAAGGGTAAACGAGCCCTGAATACATACATGCGCGCTGAAACAGCGGTCCATTTAAAATGAACATTCAATGATTTGCGAACCAATACCCAACGGTCGAGCGTATCTGTCGAGATATCCGCCCGATGCGGGATCATGTCCAATTCGGTTCACTCCCCGACGGTAATGGCTTAGAAATTGCCTCATTATTTGCCGTGGAGGGATCGTTAAAAGTTTCCGCCTGCATCTATTCCCTCTTCCGAAACCCACCCACGCGCGCCTTGAATCAAGAACGCTTTATAGTGGTTCTGGCTTTGAACTCGCTGAGCTAGTGCAGAACGTATAGGTATAATGCACCCTGCGATGCTCTTTGACATTTCTAGTACGCACTCAGAACTCTGAAAAAATACTACAGAACTAAAAAATAGGGCTTATCCGACCGTGGAATTAATTATCACGGACCACTGCAGCCATTGGTAGTACATGTTACGTGGGTTGAGATAATAGAGATGGATATGATATTCGCGGTTTTAAATTGGAAATGATTTTGATGTCGTTTTGTCGAAGCTGAGGGAAAATTTCTGCGGCGTCTTGTAATGCAGTTTGTAACTCATTCAATTTGCATATGCAGGGTATGTATAAACGGGACAGATTCAAAACCTGCTGATACAGCGCAGCGTCTCGAGATACGTATTTCATATGAACGTATGTATCTAGATTCTGGATAAACGTCTATGTATGTAAATCTGAATACGCGAGTTTTCATAATCCCATCGTAGGAATTTTTATATAAGCTCCAACAAGTATTTACCTCTAAACCAAATACCTTTTCGATCACTTTTAATATATGCAGAAAATTAGGTATAAAATATTTTCCTATGTCACATCGATAAGCTGCAATGGGAAATCGATTTTTTATTAACTTATCTATGATAGTATGACATAATTTAAGATTTTAACATCATTGAACTCTCCAGCCAGGGTATCTGTACTTACAGATTCATCAGTCTTTACCTTCGGTCTCTGAAGGTTCGCCGTTCAATTCACGATATGGATGCAGAGGACCGGGATCACGGCTTGAAAAAATGCCATCGGGAAATCGATATCTGCCACTTTCGTATAAAATTTAAGGATAGCTTTCGGTTCATATGTGTATCGAAGTCAGACACTATTGATTGCTATTTGTGATTGATTGTGTTTTTATTGACTTGTCCACACTTTCATCTAATTTTCTTCCTCTCTCTTACTTTCTCTTTTTTGTTATCTTATATGTGTTTCCTTGCTTTTTATTTTCCTGTGCTCGGCTACTCTATTGTACTCTCGCTGTTCTGTTTCTCCTTGCTTAAATTAATAAATGCATACACACCTGCATTTACGATCCAATTAGCGAGACGTTTGTGAAAAAAATTTTACTGACAAGTTGAATTTTCACTCTGTGCCAGACATTTGAATTCTGGGTCCCGTTAACTTGGCACAAGCAGTAATTTAGTAATTCGGGACACTGAATAATAGTGTGGAAAAACTTTGTGAGTGTAAAATCCAGCTACGATACGGTGGTGGAATTAAGGTGATTTATGTGAAAACGTAACGCCTGGAAGCTCATTTGTGATATAATAAGGAACAATGTACGACCGTGGTCAGGCTGTGTGAAAGGCTCAATTTACACGAAGAAACTTTTTATAACACCCAGTTTTTACGACTATGGGTGGCTTTTCATAATTTCATGGGCTCAAAAGGTGGCGTTAAGAGAAAAAAACGATACATCAAAGGCGTAACCCTCAGACTGTTTCCACTGCTCGTTAATTCATTGTGCTACATAATCAAGAATTCACCAGCACTGCACGGTGGATTAATAAAACAAAATCAAAAGACGTGATTCCTGTAACCCGAAATCCAAATCAATCTCAATTTAATAGTTAAAGTTTATCTCAAGGTTAAAGTTTTTTCATAATCTGGTCAGAATAACGAAAGAAACACACCAGCTGTGTACCCACTATGTGCCAGCAGATCAATCACGCTTTGCCTTGCATTATGTCTGAGCATCAAGCCCACCTCCTACAGATAATTAGAGAAAAGTATTAAAAGAGAGAAGACGTGTAATGTGGGAATAGAATAAAAACGATTTTGCTTTTACTGTAGAGATCAAGTTATTGGAGTTTGATTATTTTAGAATTAACTTTCTAATTCAAATAATTCCATCTCTGGAGTAAGAATGCACCACAGAGATTCAGGAGTCTATAGTTCAATCGTATGGAATAAACTTCCGTTGAACTAAAAGACCTGTAATTAACAATCAGTAAAAGAAATTTTATATCGCATAAAACTAACACGACACAACTTGAAGAAATCTGAATCGTCAATTTAATTAAAATTATATTGGTAGAACTTCTCGTAACAAACAAAATGAAACTCAATGATTTATGAAACAGAAGAGGAATAAGAAGAACGACAAGTCGACCTTCTACATCACAAGCGTATATCACGCTTTGACAGTATTACTGTATAAAGTTTTTCAATCACTTATCGACGAGGTAAAGACACGCTATTGGTATAGCTGCCATGATCTTATTATCGCGGACTGACTCCACCAACCGATCCTTTTATCAAGAAGTAGAAAAAACAGAATTGGCTCGGTCCCAAGAGCTTTACCGTCTTTAATTTACCGTACGATTGCAGCTTCGCTTTTCTCCACCACCGTATGGATCTTATATTTTCACAAAACTTGGATAAAAAGAAATCTTCTGTAGTGCCTCACGAAAGAAGATGCGATTTTTCATTGCTGATTGACCTTCGACACTAAATAAAAGAGAGAAATTATTGATCGTCAATTTATTAATAATTGACCTTCCTCACCAAATAAAATAGAGAATTATTATTACCATGAGGTCTGAACAGTGAGAGAGGAGAAATAACTCAGAATTTGGATTACATACAAATATAATACGACAATTGGGATTTAGCGCGTACTTTTTTTTTTTTATTTCATATATTAATAGTTTGCAAAAAAATAATTAGGCCTTATTTTTTCTTTTCTCAATTGTAACAAAATTGAAGGAAATACAACGGACCAAAAATTACTACGTGTGACGTCATCCGTGCTAATAGAAGCAAATGTAGTCGCCGGTAACTTTTGTGATTATCATTTTTAACGAAAAAGAAAAAAACACGACTTGATTATTTCGAGCTACTCTACATTATACGCATATAAAAATCGAGAAGAAAATTCGTCGATCGTCCTTGCCGTCTTCCTCCCCACAACGTGACTCTTATCGGTGAGTTTGCATCACAAGTCAATAAGATCACGCAGGTAATAACCCGTTACCTTCTCCTCGAACTATTAATGCCTAAATATCCTGAGAAACAAAGCAACTACAGGGAAACGAATATTTGATCAAATTATGGTAATTCAGAGTTAAATATAGACCGCGTGGCACAATATTTCCTGTTTGAAATATTGAATAAGACGAGAGCCGATGCAGTAAATCTTCTAGATCTGAAGAAAATTCTTTGTTACCAGCAGTGCGTACAATCTACAATATTCTTGTATTTTTCTGTTACAGATAATCAGTAACAGGCCGATGAGCATTGCTTATGACAGCAGTGACCTAGAGACCGATTGGCGTGACAGTGAATTCATCACTGAATGTCTTTGCTGGCACAACGTTTATCGACAGAGGCACGCGGCCCCGCCACTCACCATGTCGCCTCAGGTTAATACTACGATCCGTTGATAGTTTATATGAAATATTGAAAATTGTGGAGAATAGGAGTTCACGGTTACTCAAAAATTGAAAAACAATTGCATCCCAAAAGTTCGATTGAAACCGTAATATTTTCAGCTGTGCGAATACGCGCAAACGTGGGCCAACCATTTGGCGCACACGAACACATTTTATTATCGAAACGACCGTGACGTCGGTCAGAATCTCTACTGTAGACCAGGTGGGGCCGAGGCGTGTGACGTAACGGGTCAGCATGTGGCTGCCTACTGGTATTCGGCCGTCAAACAATACGACTTTCTCAAAGAGCCCGACGTCCTTCATGCCAACGTTAACGCAGGTACGATAAAGAGTAAACAGGCAGACCAAAAAAAAAAACAACTCCCAATGTTAGTCTATAGTGATTCAACGACGTAAAATATGTAAAAAAATCCTCAATCCTCATTACATTAGCCGCTTGATATGCCCCTGCGCCGAGCAACTCTTCATACACTCGTCGCTGCCGGCATGGGCAGTCGGCGGTGGCGTAGTTCGAGCCGCTGCCGACTGGCGGCTACCGCTGGCGACTTGTTTCTCGCGAGTGCCCCTCTTGATCTATGCTCAGTATATATACGAGCGGTAAGAGACTTACGAATGTACTTGCTTCGGCAGTACATATACTAAAATTGGAACGATACAGAGAAGATTAGCATGGCCCCTGCGCAAGGATGACACGCAAAATCGTGAAGCGTTCCACATTTTTTAGCAAAATTTATCAACATTATCAAAAGTAGTATTTTTTCAAAGTTATAATTATTCTGTATCTCTGTAACGTGTGTAGCTAGAAAAAATATAGATTGATTAATTTTTTAATAAAACAACGCGGAGGATAATTCTTCACTGTCTAATTATAGGATGGAAATTTTACAACTGACGATCTGATTTGATCATGTATACGATGATAATTTGTATGATAATTCGCGCGGGAACGTTAAATCGCGATATATAACCTGCATATTCGTGTCAAGGTGCGTTTTATCATCTATATTACAGTTGTGACATTTCGTAATGTTTTTGATCAAAATTAGATCGCTGTATAAATCGCAATAGCTTTCACTCACGGAATAAGGTTACTGCCCATTCACTTAACGATTATATCTCGGTAAATATCATCAACTTTTGTAACGGCTCAATGGTCTAGGGGTATGATTCTCGCTTTGGGTGCGAGAGGTCCCGGGTTCAAATCCCGGTTGAGCCCATTTTTTTTTTTCGTTCTCTTGTCTCATCATTTCTGCCACGTAAAGCGTTTTCAAATCCCAATTCATTTTTCCGAAATTATTATTATCAGGCGTTGTGAGAACGACGTTTGAACGAATTGTTGAGAAGAGGAGGGGGAAATGAACAGACGGATACGCGGTGGGTACAGTGGTCGATCTGGGAGTCGTAAAACGACCTTCGCGGTACAATCGGGATCTGCAACGCAGAGAGAATTGCACGCGCGCCTATCAGAGCGTGACCCTGTTCGGAGTGACCTTTAACCCTTCCGAGTGGGTCACGGTTTCTTCCAAATTAATTCAACAAGAAATAGAATTAATTGAGTATTGGGGTTTCATTCAATTTCGAACTTCTCATCTGATTACAGTCCGGTTGAGATTTGAATACACTTATTTTGACATGGGGTTTTAACTCTCGAATTAGTCTTGAATTTTGCATCTCTACAAATTAATTTTTTGAATGAAAAATGCAAAATGCAAAATACAAAATCACGGTGTCGAAAAATCGACTTTTTAAATATTCTGTTCAACTCGCGCTAATCTGCTATCATATTTACAACTGCGAATAGCTCAAGACAGGCAACGAATCATCAACTATATTATTCGTCTGAAGAATTCGCCGCTTATCCAGATTATAGAAGGCCCTTGAACTCGCGATGGGCGTATCTACAACTCGTCGAGTCGACCCTGACCCAACAGCTGGGAGCCTTCACCAGGCTGCCTGATCCTCGGCTTACTCCAAAATTTTGATACCTATATCAAAAGATTTACGATCCTCGAAATCCATGTTTGGAGAAATTGGTAGGAAAATCTGCCACATCCACCGTTTTTGGCCAGCTTAGTGCCTTCCCCGACCATTTCAATCAAGTTACAATAAATTCATCAACAATTGATTGAACAATTGATTAAACTATGTATCCATAAGTACTGAAAGTTAAGTCATCTACACTGTTAGAAATTTCTGTATTAAGTTTCATGAAAATCTATGTGAAGCAATTAACATGTGCTTTTTGTACATTAAAATTCAACGTCTTCAATAACAGTTTTAAAAATTCAAAATTATTCTGAAATTTCATAGTCAAGGTTATACCGAATTTCATACACAGAATGTTTTAAAAATTAGGCTGAATACTCATATGATATGAAAATTCATGATAATTTCGTTTAAAAATGGGTTTCCACTGCTACAATAATTGCCGAATAAGATCATAAGATATTGCAAAATCAATCAAAAAATGAAAACTTTACGCTTCCAATTGGGTGAACTATTAATAATTGACCGAAATACCTTTATCACTGAAAACTATGAAAGGATCATAATATGTTTTGAATCTCTGAAACAGTTTCATAAATTTAATAGAACCATGTCAATATTGAGACATAGTGATTGAAAAGTCAGTGTGTTATTTCAATACTAAGACAAAAATATGAAATTTCAAGATGTTTTGTATTAACTTCACTCCAATCACCAGGATTTGTAAATTCTATTACTATCTTGGTGCTCCTCATGTCGTCCAAAAAAGATGATCGTGCCAAAAATGCAGAATGTGTCGTATTCGATCGATTCCTCTTCCGACTCGATGACCGTAGTTTTCTTCGTCGATCTCGAATGGCGGGAGAAAAGTGATATTCGATCAGTGGGAGAGATCGGTGTACCGGAATCCACGTGTTGGTCATGTCCCCCTGATCTCGATGTATGGTTTGCGCAGGTCACTTCACGCAGCTGATATGGTCAAACAGCCGCGACTTCGGAGTGGGGAAGGCGCGGAGTCGGAGCGGGAAGATAATAGTCGTTGCCAATTATCAACCGGTCGGAAACATCTCGGGACAATTTCAGATGAACGTTCTCCCGCCGATACCGGACTCCGCTAATCTACCTCTTCCGCCGCCACCGAGAGTGAGACAATACGAGCCACCCTTGTCGGACGTGTCAAGCAGCAACAGCTCAATCAGCACGCAATAATACAAACAAAACGACTGCCTATTTTGTGTATGCGCTCGATGGATCTCCGCAGGTACGGGGCGAATTGTGAACGCGTTTTACTTCCGCAATCGGCTTCACGATCTGCGTGGTGAAACGTAAATAATATCCAGACAAGATTTAAAATTCTTTATCAGTCTTTAATGATTTTCCTTCTTTTTTTTTTATTCTGGCTATACCTCATAGTCGTGATCAGCTTGCTCGTGATTGCACAGTGAAGCTGATGGGGTCATACCTTCCGTGCATAATTCATCAGGGTGGCGACTCCATTCCGCTCATAGAATTTCCTGACATTTCCCG
The DNA here is from genome assembly GCA_018420115.1 of Euura saliciscinereae. Taxonomy (NCBI): domain Eukaryota; kingdom Metazoa; phylum Arthropoda; class Insecta; order Hymenoptera; family Tenthredinidae; genus Euura; species Euura saliciscinereae. The sequence goes on along the minus strand of JAFFZH010015671.1, from coordinate 51,823 downwards.
GTTTGATCTGACTGACATCATTCTTTTTTCATGATATTTTGATGTACGATTCGAACTGAAAACACTTAGACTGACATTTCCCGGTTTTCCGATTTATGTACTTTTCATTTGAGACAGTCTTTGACACAGTTAAATCTGAAACGCCCCATGTGCTTCTCGCTCGACGGTCTTCATTAATAATTAAAATCCCATTAACGTTATCGCTGCCAGCTGTGTCCACGGGGGTTGAATTCATCTTCATTACGTCCAGGAAGGGAAGATTTTTCAATTTGAGGGTATGAACTCTTAACGTGCATCCACGAGCGAAGAACTCTGCGTCTATTAGCGGCTCTAATATCGATGGCTCTTCTTTTTTTCTTGTTGTAATTTGATTTGTGTCATGGATTGAAACTTGTTAGATTGCAAAATGTTGGTATATAGTATATTGCGTTAAAAGGAATAGCAAATGAAATTATGAGGTTTTATAAAAGAATTGGAATAAATTTCAAGAGGCGAAACTACAATCAGAATCTTCTTGAAAACGTCATCAAGGTAAGCGAAAGCTAAAATAATGCTCAGATGTCGTGAAATATTACATAAAATATCTTTAAATAGAATATAAAATTGGATATAATTATGATAGCTGGGAAAGGCTCGCGTCGTTTCTTGTTGAAAATGAAAATGAATATGAAAATTAAACCCGAAATCATTGATGTTACGTTGTCTATAGTGTGTTTACACATCGAATAAAACCGAATGTTTGATTATATAGTAAATGTGATAATTGATCGATGAAAATTTGATCGCAGGAATTAAAATCGAATGTATATCAAAGAAATTTGAAAGAGATTTTTCATTATAAGTCCAGCGTTGCCGGTTTTCTTAATTCCTGCGAACGAATTCGTGTGTAATTATACATATACCGTTGTTTGCGCGAAGTTATCAACAAAAATGACTAATTAAAAAAAAAAAAAATGAAAAAAAAAACCTATATAGACTAAGGACAATGGTTGAATAATAAAAACTGCAAGAGTTGGCGATATTTTATTAGATTAAGATGTGGTGCCTCTAGTCGTAAGTTTATACACAATGGCGATAAGCGTTGCGAGATTATTGATTACGAGTTATATTATATAAATTTATGAAGAATTTTTATTGATAAATGATTATGCAGGCGAAAAAGACTGCAGTACATGAAGGGAAAAAAATGTCTGTAATGTGCTCAATAACCCTACCCGCAGGAATATATAAAGTGAAATTGAAAAACGCGAGATGCGAGACTAACGATAATAGAGAAATTCCATCGAAATACCCGATAACACTGAAATTCAAGAGACGTCGCGATAAAAAAAAGAACATGAAACAATAAAATATGAATATCGTGACTGCACCAACAGTGAGTGAAAATAACTTGACAAACAAAAAAACAAAAAAAAACAAAAATCGTGAAGGCAACCTCGAAGGCAGTTGTATTGTTGAATAATTGTTGATACATTTTAATCGTTAATTAAAATATAAGAACCTAAACAGCTGCGGCGACATTCGGAATATATGTATAAATCACAGAGTTTTAACAAATTATTCCAGATTTCAATCAGACTAAGGTGTACGTTGAATGTATACGTATAATTCATTAAATTAAATTGGGCGAATTCATACCAGTTCCAAGATTTTGGTACATCTAGCTGTAACGTGCTTAAAGTAATCAGGTAAATTGCTTGAAATTCTTAGTTATCTTATACTTTACAGTTGAAACGATGGTATATTAGACACTATATTTTTACGTTGCAGGAGATGGGAACAAAAAAAAAAAAAAAACAAAGACCCCGTATGTCGCCGCACATGAGTCCCGATAGCTTTTTCTAGCATTCTAGAAAGCTCTAGTTTGATATTTGATATAAACGTGATAAAAAAAAGGCTTAAGTTTGTAACGCAGGGTTAAATGAGTTATATAAACGTTCGTCGTTAAAATCTGAAACACTGTGTATAATTTATAGGTGTTATACTTGGAAAATATGATAAATTTCAATGATTGTCCCGAGTGAAATTTTACCGTGAAAAAAAAACGTTGAAACGATTTTAACGTATTTTCAAAAATATTCATACCTGTGAATTATATACACGTTTTAAGAACGACAGACATTTAGAATAAACTAGGTCTACTTTAAATGAATGCGAGTTGAATAATTTTAAGTGGCCTATATATGCAGATATGATCGCGTGTCGTTAATGTACGTCTAGCGAAAGTGTGATAAATAGAAATTATGAAAATAAGCTGCACGATATATATATACGGTTAATAGTGAGGTATTTTATAAAGTTGAATTTTTTGAAGAGATTGAATATATTAATAAAACAAAAAAAAAAACTATTGAAAAAACTCGCTTTAGCTTTCGTTGATTCTATAAAATATACTGCAAATTGTAGAATACACACTGCATTCGTCGAAAAGTTTCGAGGCTTTTTTTAGCAACTTATTTCGGCGTCGAAATTACTTCTAGAGTAAAAGTATAGACAATCCATTTTTACAAAATTACTATCGCAGGACTACTAAGAAACTTGAAAGTGAATTCAAAGTCAACCACAGGGCAAAAAGTCTGGCCACACTGGTCTCGAAAAGTTTTCTTTACACACTTGTATAACGGTGCTATACTGCTACTCTCTGAAATTACTCTTCATAGCTGTGCACATAAATTTTGACGAGAACCTGGAGACCGACTAAATGCTGCCCTTTGCTGTCAGAATTATTTATGTGTTCGTTGAAAATAAGTTAAAATTATAGCGTTAAACTCACAAAAACAAAATTAAATTCGCTTTTCGACGAGGCAAAAACCACGAGGGCTATACTCGGAGTTTTTGAAAAGTTTTGAACTTGAATCAAACTCGTCGTTGCTACTGAAAGCAAAGCTCCAGTCTCAAAACTTTTCGTTCAGAATCTAGGAGCATTAGCTTCTACTTAAATTCTACAACAAGCCTTTATCGAAGTTATAACAGGTTGTATTACCAGTCGGGTTAAGTTATGATTTATTGAAAAAAATTAAACATCCTATTGCTTAAACTTATCCCACATTTGAATTTTCAGGTGATCGCTAAAAAATTTATGTTTACTATAAACAGCGGAAGAAAAATTCCTATAATTGTTACCGAGCGAAGGCAATATATGGCAGTGATAATCGTTATAGCTTTTATACTATGGACACATTAGTCAAATTTTCGTTACAATTTAAGTCTATTTGTTCTTCAATTTTTGCCTATACATACTACTTTCATAACGATCACTTTTCCGACTTTTCCTAATAGAATTTTTCTCGCTTCAACGAAAATTTAACACAACGCCTCGCTTCTATATATAAATAGTCGATGGGGCTTGTTGTGAAAAATAAATAATACTATACTTACTCAACATATTTAAACATTATTTAATGAGCAACAATACGTAGATATTAGGTGTTAGTTGAAATACAAAGTGTTCCACAAAATGGGAAACGAATAACGAAAAAAACTAATATAAAAGTAAAAAACTAATATAATAATATTATGATCGCACAGCGTTCACGTCCCCATGAAAACTGTATTTAAATTAAATAATTTGCCCGATTAGATTCCTCGAATAAATCCGCAATTAGCATCGTACGTAATTATTATGTAGGTAATTGGTAGTTTCCCCCCCTACACGAAAGACATGTGTGATACAATACGTAGATTAGGAATTAAGTGGCGAACAATGAAGTTTTCGCATCGAATGTGTAATTGAGTAATAAGACAGTTTCGTACAAATCGGAAATTAGGATTCACTTTATTAGATGTGTAGAATTGTTACGGAATACCGTAAGTTCACTACGATTTCCCAATTGTGTGGTAATTACGCAAACGTGGTATAATTATAAGAAAAAAAAAAAAAAAACCTATTCACCAATTTTTCACACAGCATTTTACAATGAGAAATGTAAAAACTTGAAAACCCTGAATAAATTCAAACAGCATAAATTCGAGAGAAATTTCGTATGAAAATCCGCGTTCTAAAATAGTTCTCAATACATATCAGCTTCCGTGCGCTGTCGAGTTACATAGTTTGTTGAACAATTTTAGCACTTTTAGTGCTGCACGAATACTTCCGCTTCCGGAAGTCAGCCTCAGGTTCAGGTCGTAAGAATTCTTTTGTAAATCGATAGGTGTAGTAACGTGCCACGTAGTTAACATTACACCAACGAGAATATAGGTATATACCTACTGTCTAATGTAAACGTGTATATAAGCTGAAAAATTATCTGATGGATCTAATAATCGATCCGGAACGCTGAGTATTTTTTCTGCAAGTCGACAAATATTGCGAACCCTTCCGCACCTCATTCGAATGCATAAATTTGATTATTTTTATTATTTTTTTTTATCTACACGCAGCTAGAGCTGGCTAACGATATGCGCGCGATATTATCTCGAACGATAAACTTTCAGCTTCGAAACCTCGTTTGCAAACGTTCATGCTTTAACAGTTGAGCCCCATAATATAACACGCTATATAAATATTGTAATTTCTTAGGGTCAAAGCCTCTACTGAACTGTACATCGACACAATTTAACGGCGAAAAAAAATCTCAAGACAATTCAATTAACTCCTTTGACGGAATTTAACACGATTTCACGAGCTACGTCACAGGCTAAATTAAAAACTTTGGGGACTTTGAGGTAGCTGATCCTTCCTTTCCTATTGTCTCTATATTTATTTATTCAACCAATCACGCGAACTTTTTTTCACTCGTATATCAGATGACGACGGTTATCAGACAGGGAAGATCCAGGGTAGAAATAAATGGGAGGATTTCGTTGATGCAGGTCATTTGTTTTGCCGAGTGGCCAAGGTCTGTTTGACGAATGGCCTCACCTCTGGACGTCTATTTTTGGACCTTCGCTCTTTGCTGATCGATCTTCCGATTTGACGATTGAAATTAGTGAATGACAATGAAATATTCGTGGCTCTCGGTTATATTTTCTAACGTGAAGGTGTCGGACTGAATGTACGAGGGAAGACCATCAATTTGTCGTCTCAGCATTTTCCGAGACGCAGTTTGAGAGTGGAAGTATATCACCTTTTTCGTGACATGGCTTCTAACTTTCGGCATTAATTTAACTCTCAAATAAATTTCACAAGTTTATGTCCCTGAATCAACGCGGTTTATTCCGGAACCTCCCTTCTGAGCCAACGCCGACGCTAAGGGTGCTGCGAGTATCGTTATACCTGCTCCGGTTGGGTGAACCTGGTATTTCAACATTTCGTTCATTGTCCGGAGTATTTTTATAAAAAATAGTAAAATGTATCGAACACCACTAAAATGCACCACAATCATCTAGTCAACGAATTTGGTCTCGCCAGATCTCGGTATTCATGACCATCGTCCGGCGATAATGGTGTTAAAACCATCTCCGCTTCACTTCAGAAATTCAATTATGTTTATCAAATTAAGTCTCTTTGTCTGACTGATCTACAATCAGATATTGTATGAGCACGCAATTCTAAGTGGTAGCCGACCGTCTGCTGAACAATTCGAGTTGAATTCACTCGAATTCTTCTAATAACGTGAAATTATTTTTTTTCCCCGATTTTATTCGTATCTAGGTATCAATCTGATCGACAGACTTAACTCACGTCTTTAGGTATACAGAAAAGAAGTCGACAAATTCTGTGAAGCTTTGTCAACCCAATTATCTTTCTTTCACCACGTCAAAGCCACGGAGTCATCCCACATTGTTAATTGAATGTCTCGTCAGTCTGTAGCGCGTTGGGAAAAAAGATGACAAATTGAAGCATTGCACCGCACCATTTAGAACCACCGTTTTCCTACTATTTACTAACGACGTCAGGTTATACAGTCGTAACCAGAACTATGAATAACGTCACAATTCACTCAAACTGGATAAAACTACGGAGCTATTCTGGAAAGCAAAGCTTCAATACTCATGATTTTTAGTGTTCTAAATTTTAATAGGAAAGTTTTCTAATTTTGTTCTTTCTCATTCTGTTTTCTCGATAATTTGGGGATTATAATTGCCGGAAAGCTTGTAACACATGATTGTTTACTGTTCTTTTTCACATAAATCAAGTTTTTCAATACGCAACGTTTGAATTTCGCGGTCGTGTGCAACGTCACACGGTACCTTTGACCATCTGATGGCGCTACGAACAGCTATGGTAAACAGAAGAACATGAGAGCGGGAGTACTGTGTGACGTCACGAGGCCTCTGAATATTGATAATTTCTCATTTCTGTTTACAGCTGCCGCCTCTCATTTTTATACTTTCTGAAAATTGTATTACCCATGGATATTTTTTACTTCTCAATCGGAAAGCTTATATTAAGCTTGTTTGGGTACGAGAATGTTTTTTTTTCACACCTGTAAACCTACAATCACAGGCAATTAATGTGTGTACCGAAACCATCGCGTGCGACGTATTGGAATTATCAGGTTTCATATATCTGCAGTCGTTATCCTCTTTTTCGTGTTACTTTTTCCTCTTCTTTTTTTTAGAGAATAATCACAACCAGCCACGCGATTATCTCGGTTATACCCACCGCATTCTAAACGGGAAACTGGGAAATGGGAATTCAAAATATTTAAGGTATTCCATCGACACGGGACCCACGATAGGACTTATCGACGATCGACTTCGGGTAGATTGAGAGAGCTATGGGGTTTCAGAGTCTATAGCATGAGTCTCGGATTTTAATCAATCCAGACGATTTAGGACTCGAATCGGATGAAAACATTGAGGCTATAAATATACGGGGGTTGAAGAACTAAGTTTTAATGCAACGAGAGCATTTTTTTTTTGTTTCTGAACGGTTCAGTCTGCAACAATCCAATTTTCATTATATTTCGACGATGTGTAGATGATTATATATATTCCATATCATATTATAGAGCGAAGTGACTAGTGATAGAGTTATTCGTCCCGCTATTTTTAACAACGAAGTGATTGAATCCCTTTTAATTTCTATTTTCGCCAATATGCACCCTGTACGCACGACATTAACATTTTATAATCAAAAGATGGGATTTCGTGGAACCTAATCTTTTGAAAAGCATTCCACATTCAAAGTTCACGAATTAATAAAGCCTCGCGGGTTACAGAAATGATAAAAAGAATAAAAAGGAAATAAATCCTTTCCTTTGAAACGAGAGATAGTATCTAACAAACCTTAGGGCGTCGTTCTCGGCCCTATCTGATCCAAACTAATTTCAACTAGGTCAACACTATCCCAAGTTGAGATAATATTTACTACTCGATAAAATGAGAGAGAGAAAAAAGGCTTTTATACCACACGAATTGCATTACCATACGTATAATGTGAAGGAGCCAATTATTTTTCAGGAAAAGTTTAACGAGAATTTGGTAATATCTAATTTTAAAGTCGTTGGAAAAGGGACAGTTAATAATATGAATAGTAGGAAAATAATTAATGAATTCAATCTTTTTATTTCTTGGGCTCGATGAAGGGAGACTAACTGGTGGTCACACAGATTCTGAAGATCGCTCAGACCAATTGATTAAACTCCAGGTCTCATGTATTGGGCTCCAAGGAATTCGTCCTGACATTTGTTTCACTTTTCCTTTCTGGCATTCCAATATCGATTTGTTTTCGTCCTTTCTCATGACTTAACAATCCAATACATACATTGAATAATATCCTAGACAGCAAAAAAATGAAAATTACTAAATATTGTCCAAATGTCGTCGTGAAGATGACGTATGCAACACTTTTTGACCTCGCTAAATGTTCTCTAAGTCCAAAAGATGTCTCAAAGATGTCATTTGGACTTAGACAACATTTAGACGTGAAAAAGTGTTCCATACGTCGAGCTCCTTCACGACGACTATTTGACAACATTTATCGTTTGTCATTTTTAGTTTTCTGCTGCCTGGGAATGATAGGATCGCAAGCCTCGGTTTAGGGGCTCGTTCAGTAAGATCCACTTCCTAAAGTTTGGGCTATCTCGTCTCCAGCTCTGTTGAAACAGTTGCCCTACCGAGGTCGGAGCTCGTGTTTCAGAATTGTAACACCTGCAATGCGCCACCCTCAACCCTCATCCCTCAGCCCTGAATTTTCTCCCTCCACATTTTCATCTTCTACACTCTCAAGGTCGCTGAACAATCAGTCTATGTACTTCCACAATCATGTCGCATTTACCCTTCAGTTATCGAACTTCGTAGAAGAATTCGCGAAACATTGGACGTGGTTTTATTGAATTCTTCTTTCGTGGCAGTCAGTAACGAGCTTCTGGATTGTTTCGTATCACGTTTCTCCATAATTCTGTCGAAAGCGTGAGCGATAAACTCGATGTATCCGAATCCCACCCTTGAATGCGTAATTACCATCACAATCGATGTAACTTAGTTGTACAGAGTCACTTGAGATTAATGGTAGTTTAGATGATATTCGCTCTTAATTATCGTCGATTATTCTATTGACGAAAGTGAACAATATCGTTGCCTCTTTTGGGCGCAGGATTGCTCGATACATTTCGCTGATAGGAAGAAAAGAAAAAAATTGAACATTATTTTTTCTCCATCGAAAATGCTTATATCGGTCAGCGTTAAGCTTAATTGTACCTAGGGTAAAATTGTATTTGGGGTAAAAAATTATCCTTACGTAGGAATAATATAATAGACAGACTTAGAATAAAGCTTTTATAATATTTGCACATGATTATTGTAATTTCTCAATATCTATTGTAACTATAATTACATAAGATGGTAAATTGTAGACTGTACTATTGTTGATGATACACATATTACTTACCTAACTACGTTAATATTTCCTATGAAACATATCTCATATATTATAGTATACACATAATTGAATAATAATAATAATATTTCAGCAACACACGCATTTACAAACAGATATCATCGACGTCTTTGAATCAAAATCAACTCTATGATTTTTGTCGATAACGATATTACCGTCGCTCTGTGTCTCGTGTATTGGACGTACAAGACGAATATTGTTAGAGCTAAGCTATTGTAGATACTGCAATTTAAACCACTTGCTCTGTATGTGTTGTGTGTTTTTCATTTCCTTCCAAGCCGCACAATCACTGTATTCTCGTAGAATCTAAGCTGATAATGAAACGTCGCGGATTTTTTATCAGAGAACTGTCTAATGAATGGGCTGTGATTAATTTATTAGCGCGCGTTATAGTCGAATTTGAACACGCTCAATGACGTCTTTGTTCAATTGATTTTATTTCTTTCGTGCTCTTCAATGATTATTTTAGACAGGGTGAATTCCTGACGATACGATGATGAAAAACAAACTTTCAGACCGTTTTGGACGAATCCAACTGCTTGAAAGCTCGTTTTTCGAATCTAGGTATCATCGTCAGGAATTCACCCTGTATGTATAATTTGTGACTCAGAATTGTTGAACATTATTTTTCTTTGATACAGTATAAAAACAGTAAACCTATTTTGAGCGAATCTAAATAACGATCTTGAATGAGAGGTGCGATGACTAAGTATATAATAGTCGATGAAACGTTCGATCGTTGATTTTGTAACTAAGCTTTGTGTTTTACAATAAAAATTATCTAGTTATAGGCTTGATTGTTATACCTGATAATTAGTATGATAAATTAATCTAATGTTTTTGAATATACAACGAAATATAGCAAGACTAGTGTGAATAATCTTGGTATTGTAGACATTAAAGAATATTATCTCATTTTACAATATATTAATAAATTGCGTTCACATTTATGGAATACACGCAAAAAAACAAAAAAACAAAAAAATGTTCCTGCAGACTTTTATTTACGCAATTACTTTATTTCGTACCAAGGCAATCAGATTGTATAATGTAACATTATTTATAATATGCTGAATGAATAAAATGTTGTTATTGTTGTTTGCGAATATCTATCTGAAAAATACTTTGTTATTCGACGAAATTATCAACAATTTTTATAACATCAGAGTTGTTCAGTCACTTTTATTTCAAGACTTCACTTTCATTCAATAATCGTTAGTCTATTCAGCAACAGAGGTAACATTGTCTCGCTCTGTTTTACCGACAGAAGAGTTTGAATTTAGTTAGCCGAAGAATATGGCCGCGACAGTGGCGACATGAACGTTCTAAATCATCAGTGAAGCGTATGAACTACTGTATTTTACAACTTCATGGGTGTAAAACAAATTTTTCAACAACCCCAGGGAAATTAGAAACAGTGGAATGGCGGTTTGTGTTTCCATCGCACGTTGCGGGTTTGTTTTTATCGCGTGTTTGGTAGAAATTTTACGATATTCGCATACAAAAAATTACCGCGATAAAGCCAGTGGGTTACGTTGACGATAAATAGACGTTGGATTAACCGATATCCGATATCGCCTGTTAACTGATCAAACCGGACGACAAAATAAATACATCGCGTGTGGTGTGGTGTGCTCGACAGGTAATGAAAAGGCCTGCGTGTGCCTGTCATTTCGAACGACCACACTCGAAACGTAACCTTTATCCTCGAGGTGAAAAACTAACTTCGCATCGCGTTAAACTTTTCCGGCGTTGAAAGAACCTCGGGTATCACCGAGGTGACCGGTTCTCCCGCCCGTCCTAACCTCAATTGCCTTTATAATAACCGGAAGGATAAAATCATATTCCGAGAAGGGTCAAGCCTCGATATCGAATAGACATTGACAATGGTTCCCCTCGGCCCTTCACCCGGTCATCAACAATCCGTCAATAACTCAGCCAGCACTCCGACCAGTGGCACAAAGGGCAGTTCAGCTCTGGTAAGTAATCTTGACCACACAGCGTGCGGGATGTAGCTGAAAGTCAGGATATTCAAACAACCTCCTTTCGCCCTTTTCTATTCCACATACAAAAATACAGTTTAATATTACCAAATATTTATTTATTTATTTATTTATACAATGAGAACAAGAGGCAGATGAAAATGGCAAAAAAAAAGAATACAGAAATACGACCATTGTATCAAATATTGTAAACGTCGATCTGACAAGAAACAAGCGGGTTTGGGCTGACTATGAGCCAGCCTTCGAACTTCCCGTTATTTATTTTTTTCTCAGCTGTTTTGAAATTTGCAAATATGACCTCAGGTTTTTGATCAGCCGTTCAAAAAACCTACGAGTACCAATTTCCGTAAGATTTCGAAAGTTTTTAGTGTTTTTCCCGGCAAATTGGATTCGCCATTTCGAATTTCGCAAATCTGACGTCAGATTCGTGATCAGTGACCCAAAAAACCTACGAGTACTAAGTTTCATCCAAATCCAAATGTATTTAGTTTTTTCGCAACATATCGAATACGCCGAATCAAAATTTTGCAAAACTGACTTCAGATTCGTGATCAGCGATCAATAAAATCATATGGTACCAAATTTCATTGAAATCCATTGATTCGTTCTCAAGATATCGTCGTTTTTGTTGTGTTTTTTAGAATTTCGTTATTTAAATAGTTCAAAAAGTACTAATCCGATCAAAGCCAAAATCTAATCAGTTCTAAGTTGAGAAAAGCCCCGTCGATTGAGCCCAAGTTGATCGAAATCCGACCACGCGTTCTCGAGATATCGCGCGGACAAAAATGTGGTCACGCACATACACACACACACACACACACACACACATACACACATCCAGACGTCAAACTGAAAATAGTCGGAGGTGATTTTTTGGACTTCGAAACGTGAAGATTTAGTGAAAACTCAACTTTTCATTTTCGGGGTGATCACAATAACTTCCTTTTTTCTCTGAAAACAGAGAAACGGGAAGTTAAAAAAGGAAAGAACAGTATTTGGAATCAAAGTGAAGAGCTCGCGTGTTAACGATGATTTTTAATCACTTCCAGAAGCCAAATTATACACTGAAGTACACGCTCGCTGGGCACACCAAAGCCGTATCCTCGGTGAAGTTCAGTCCTAATGGGGAATGGCTTGCGAGTTCGTGTGAGTATTTACTGTATAATAGTTGATCATTATCGATATAATCCTTGTTTGGGTATTTTTGCTTCCCACAGCGGCTGACAAACTGATAAAAATATGGGGTTCTTACGACGGTAAATTTGAGAAGACGATATCAGGTCACAAGTTGGGGATATCCGACGTCGCGTGGTCCAGCGATAGCAGGCTATTAGTATCAGCTTCGGACGACAAAACCCTGAAAATATGGGAACTGAGCTCAGTGAGTTTCCCGTTATGCTATACCGTCGAGGAGTTGACCCACCTCCATGTAATTCTGATCAAAGTTACACGGCAAAAAGCTGTGATTGGCAATCGACGTTAACCCGGAATAATCACACCTGAGTCGACTATGAGCATAGTTGCGTTGTACCGTAATTTGACCCGAGCGAAAATTCTAATTTGAATTTTGAAAAATATGCACTGAAAATGTAAATTTTTGTTGAAAAATGAATCCGGGTCGAATTGAACCAGGGTGATTATTGCGAGTTAATTAAATGTAGATTAGGAATTTTTTTTTACTCTTCTTGTACCATAAACACAGAATTAATTCTGTCTCATATCTTCACAGGGAAAATGTTTGAAGACTCTGAAAGGACACAGCAATTACGTATTTTGCTGTAATTTCAATCCTCAATCGAATCTTATCGTATCTGGCTCCGTGAGTAACGTTCATCTCTGCAGTAAAAATTGATATCCATGGTTCAACGCCGATACATCATTCAATCGGACACAATTCTTGTTCCAGTTTGACGAAAGTGTTCGAATATGGGATGTGAGAACTGGCAAATGCTTGAAAACACTACCAGCTCATTCAGATCCTGTTAGCGCGGTGCACTTCAACAGGGACGGCTCTCTCATTGTATCCAGCAGTTACGACGGTCTTTGGTGAGATTATTCGTTCGTTGAGAGTGGAAAATCGATTGCTTTTAATTGATTTTAATCGACAAATTGTTTTCGTTTCGATTTTCAGTCGTATCTGGGACACAGCTTCGGGCCAGTGTTTGAAAACTTTGATAGACGACGACAATCCTCCGGTATCGTTTGTCAAATTTTCACCAAATGGAAAATACATATTGGCTGCTACGTTGGATAACACGTTAAAACTATGGGACTACAGCAAAGGAAAATGTTTGAAAACTTACACGGGACATCGAAATGAGAAATATTGCATATTCGCGAACTTCTCCGTCACCGGAGGCAAGGTGAGTTCACGGAATAAAAAAACCTCTCACATCGGCCCGACATTCTTTGCTAAATATAATTAAATCAAATTCGTCAATTTTCTTTCACAGTGGATCGTCTCGGGATCGGAGGACAAAATGGTCTACATTTGGAACCTGCAAACGAAAGAAATAGTTCAAAAACTCCAAGGACACACAGGTGCGGATTTCTGCAGAATGAAGTATTTCGTTGGATTTTTGTTTGAAAATATTAACGGTTGAATGTTCAATTATTTCAGACGTTGTTCTTTGCACGACCTGCCATCCGACGGACAACATTATCGCATCGGCAGCATTAGAAGATGACAAAACAATAAAATTGTGGAAGAGTGACACATAAATTGAATTTTTCACTTAATTAAATGTACCGATGCTTCGTACAAACTACCGAATACCTGTGTCCTATGAGAAAAAAAAAACGTGACTAGAGTAATCGCAGCATGTTAAAGCAATGTGATTTTATTTTCGTATTATAGTTAATAACTGAATTACATCAGCTTTATTAACGTGGATAGAGATTTGACGCGGTATTTTTTCGAGATGGTCAAAATTTTGATTGAACAATGTAGACGATGATGCAGAGCCGAGGCTGGTCTGTTCGATTATGAAGGAATATCTAAATTCGGAATTGCATAAGAATCGTATCTTAAGCTGAAACATATTGCAACTCTGTGGTTACTAACGAAGTCTTACACAAATTAATGATGTAAATACAAAGATTATAGTATGTGCATTCATTGAAAATGTTATTTTTTTCCGCAAATTGTGAAATACTGTTTGAAATATCAGGTCTTCGAAATGTAACACGATACAAGGTATAAAATAAAAGAATTTTTTTAAACATGCTAACGAATAAATGAATTATGATGAAACAGAATTCAGATTTCCAGGATCATAGACATGAAAATATTCCAGATTTCATTTCTGACGCGATCGACAAGGCCTGCCCACTCTGGATCTTGAAGAATAAGACGTGAAAATTGGTAACCAATGATAAAATATGTAGGTTTAAAAGAGGTAATTTCTTATTTGCATATTTAACATAATATATTTGCAGGTAATTCAATATATCTATAAATTTCTCTATGATAAACATTAAAACATAATTGTTCAGATATCCAATTTTGTATTTATGTCAGTATTTTATTAGTCTACATATGCCTTCATGGCGATAGAAATAGTTGTATTATTTATTGTAAATGTTTTTTGTTTATTTATTTAGTCAGTTTCTTTTAATATTATCTGCTAATGAAGCTTGGGATTCAATTAATAAATCAGTCTCCAGCTACTCTAGCTGTTGTTACAGTTATAAAATCTCATTCGTTTGCAATTTAGCTCATAAAATTACAAATCAATTTTTCTGTCTTTTTTTTTTTTGGGTTCTGTCAGAATCTGAGTATATCATTTCGAACGATCCATCTCTGCTCTTGATATACTAATACATTTTTTTGACGACATAAAAGAGTTTTTACACAGTGTCTGGTATCCTAATAGTATCAGCCAAACCTGTATTTTCATGTTTTCGCTTTTTGTTTTTCGCGATTACTAGTCTGCAATACTTTGGTATTATAGATTTTTACCTTCAATGCTATAAATAACATCGATATCTGACAAAAAGGTTCCCTAAAACCACGGAACTGACTATACAATTTGTCACTACATAACTTTCGAGTGTAATTTCAACTTCCATGCAATTTATTTGGTCACGATGAATATCATTCAAGTCCCAAGTAGTGCGACTAATTCTAAAGATTTTGTTTTTCCTCTGCGTACACACAGAGATGTACAGTCATCTTCAGGATATTCTCGCTACTCGAACGGATATATTTATTTATTCTTCATCACTTTTGCGTGACAAAAATTTACGGAGTTAAATATTTTTATTTCATATATATATAAATCTCCGTTTCTTTTATCTGGTAACAGTATAATTCACACCCTTCGACAGGATATATTGTACTCAGATTCAACTTTTAAACGTATAGTTAAAGTTTTTAAGAATGAACGATTACCATTCTCTCATCGAATCTCATCATAATTCGTACTAGCTTTCGAGTGATCTACTATAATCCACTCAATACTCCTGTGAGTTTATAGACTTGCGTTATGTTATTTTTATTTTATTTTTTCATTTTTATATATTTATCTTTTTTTTTTGTTTTTTTTTTTAATAAGTGTAATAACTTTTCATACTGCAACTTTTCTTTATCGTAGCAATCGCTTTGATCATGCCTAGTTACTCGGCCCGCGTGTTGGGTAATAGAATAGGTTTGTTCCATGTTGCGTTAGCGTCCAACATCTTTCCTTCAAGTACCACCTTCGCGAAGTGACTTTTGCTGCTCCAGGAGTCGCTCCAACGGCGACGGCCCAGGACCTGACCAAAGAGACTGCTGGCTCAGTCTATTCTTGACTTGATCCTGATTTGTCGGATTTTGTTGCGGCGCGGCTCCCCATGTATTACCACTGAACAGGGAATACGTGTTCCCAGCGCCGGGGGACTGTGGCTGTTTTTGATCCATCTGAAACGAATTACAAGAATTAATGAATATCTCCATGGAATTAATTCTGGAGTCTCTTACCTCGTACGACCTGACCTCGTCAAAGTTATTTCTGGCGTACGGCTGTCTCCCCAGCATTGAATTCTGGTGATAATTGTTTCCCGGTGTTAGAGGAACTTGACCAAACATATTTCCCTGGCCCGGAGGGCTTGTCGGCCAGTTCTGGAACATATCGCCTTGCATATCCTTCCCTTGGATCGGAGACGCTCCGTTGTTTCCCCACCAAGTGACGGGTGGCTGAGGCGGCTGATTATCCTTCCACAGATTGAAGTCCTTGTTTTCGTAGTATCTTTGATAATTATTAGACGACTGTTGGCCCTTGCTGGTGCTCGCTGGACTCGGGAAGTTGAACTGACCAGCGGCCTTGTTATAGGCGGCTGGAGACATTTGTTTCTGATACATCTGGTTGAAATTGTTCTGCCCATAGTTTGGATTGTAATTAATATTCTGTACGTTTGGTAAGGTTCCCGGGTTCATAGAGGTATTGGACATGTTAGGTATCGTAACATTCTGCGGGAAATTCTTCTGGTAATTGGCCAAGTTCTGTAGACCCTGTACGCCGTTGGTCATACCGGATATCGGAATTTTCATCTGACTCTGTAAGTTAGGTCCGTTTGGTCTGATATTATTTTGGACAATATTCTGCTGCTGAATTCCGATATTTTGAGGCAGTCCAGAATTTTGAATCATAGTCTGTTGCAGCGGCATGTTGGGCGCAATATTTTGTTGAGAAACTGAATTCTGTGGCAAATTCTGCTGCAGCGTTACGCCCTGAGACACGTTACCGACTCTCTGATGCGGCATTCGAGTCTGATTCATGCCCTGCGGCATTGTCATATTTTGGGGGATACTAAACTGCCCCGGAATCTGGTACTGCGGTAAATTCGGCACATAACCGGTCATAAAATTCTTTCCAAATTGTGGATTCTGCACATTAAATGGCTGCTGATTTTGATACGCCGTCTGATTTTGAAAACCAAATTGTGCCACGTTGTGCTGTGGGTCGTTTTGCGGATGTTGATTCACTTGCGGAGGCTTCGGTATGTCCAATTTCAGCTTCAACTGGTTCTGAACCGGTCCAGATTGATTCTGTACAGGGATCCCGGTATTCTGCACAATCGCTCCTCGGTTTGGGACAGCCATCGGATGCGTCTGACCACCAAGGGCCTGGTTCTGATTTAGCGAACCATTCTGGCCAGGCATTTCCAAATGCATCTGCACATTCTTGCTCACTCCATTTTTATTCGGTGAAGTTGGAGCGGGTTTGACCCTGGCACTTTCCTCCTCAATTATCACCGGAGAAATATTTTTGAAGGTCACCTGCTTCTGTTCCGTTTCAGCACGACGCATTATTGCTTGCATCGCAACATTTTGTCTCGGCTTTCTGGTAGACGGAAGAGAGTTCATCTCCAAATTACTACCCTCCGTGCTACTAGCCACAGAATCTCTGCTGCGCTCTAGAGATCCTTGTGGCTTTAGAATACCGACTCGCTTTTCGACTGTAAAAAGCAAACACGATTATCAATTCGACGTTGAGTGACACGGAAGGCGATTGAAAAATTCAACGCACCAGCCAATTCAAGAATATCCGCTTCCCACGAGCCTTTGCTGCTGGCCGACTCCGACGGAACTGGACTAGCGTTCGCTAGCGGCTGCTTCTCCTTGTTCAAACTGAGCTCTTCCAGTTCTTTCCACAGCTCTTTGCTCAGTCCCGCTACTTCGCTTCCGGCTGTAAATTTATCTCTTCCATCCTGATCGCCTTCTATGATCGAAATCAAAGCGGCTCCGTTCACTCGCTGTTCTGACAATTGTTGACCCAAATCTAGGATACGAGTGGCGCGCAATTTGTTCAGGGATACAACGTCGCCTTCTAGATCTGTGCTCGTGAATCTGAGAGGCTCAAAGGCTTTCTCTAGAGGCAAAAAACCCTGCAGGTCTCGATCTTCTGGCAAAGGGACTTTCACATCTGCAAACAAAATTTGATTGGTCTTAGGAAAATGTTTTTCGAGTTATTTAGTCCGCGATAACTCACATTGATCAGGTTTAAAGTCGCCGATGCTGTGCTGCAGTCCATTCAACAGCAAACAGAGACTGGGCCAAATCTGTAGTCTGGATGAAAAGGCTGTTTCTTCTAGGACTGTAGGTTTCAGACGAATCCACTCAAGGCACAATTTTACTGGAAAAGTTAAAGTGCGTCGTTTGAATACAATTTTTTTTTGCCAATTGGCAGCCCCTGCGGAAGAACTCACTTGTCGGTAATGCAAAGTAGTCCAAGACAGCTCCTTTGATTGTGTAAACAGGTAAAAGCAGTGCCGACAGACTCCCGGCGATCAGATCCAAGATACAATTTCTCGCAATCCTTTCGTCCGAACTCAAGTGTTCCGTCTTTAACATGTCCGCGCTGTCGATAGTATTTCCAGCGGCGTGTTGCAGGGCGTATAAATCGATAGCAAGCATCTGTACCAGTCGCCAAGAGCTGAAACTTTCCGTTGCTACCAGAGCGGTCATGGTCTCGGTGAGCAGAGTCACATATTTAGCAGCGACGCCGACTTCTCCAAGATTGTGAAGAACCCCGTGTAGTTTTAAAAAAACTGTTATGTACTCCTGAGAATTGAGCTTCGTCTTTCCTTCCGCATTAGAAGCGGTATCGTTCAGAGCAGAAGACAAGGTCTTAGCAAGATTTGCCGTTGCCACAGGAAACGGATGCTTTACCGCGACCGATCTAACGTAGTGAAATACTGTCCCTAATTTATCACCCCGCGAAGCTTCCAGCAGAGCCAATTGATTGTACGGCTGTCCACTGGACGGTGAGAGGGAAACTGCGTGTCTGTAAAACAGTTCCGCCTGTCTGTTCTGATTCCTGTAACGAGCTATGTCTCCCAGATGTACCAGACAGTATTGGCACGCGTAAAAGCACGAAGATTTGTGCGGGGCGGATAGTTTTTCGACCGCTTTCCAAGGCGAGGTGCAGCCATACACGTAACTTTTCCTGCAAAGAGTAGATTTTCAGTATATTCGAATGGATCTCGGTTTGATTGAGTTTGGGGTAAGAATCTCACCGTCTGAACGGTAGATCTAGATCAAAAGCGGTGCATATCTCCTGCAGAAGAGTTAAATAAAAACCACTAGCAGCTTCCAGACACCAGCTGAGCATAGCCTGGGACTCTCCACGTTTGGGATTCTTTCGATCTTTCGCCTGGGACTGTAGAGTGGCTATATAATTCTTAAAACCAAGGTTCCATAGCTCTTGCTCGACCTTTCGATCCAGGGCATATTCGAGGTCCAAAATAAGGACCTGTTGATAAATCTTCTGGAGTTGCTGCTGGCATATCCATGCATCGTTATCGTTCAGGAGATCCTTGCACTGCTGCACTTTGTCCTTCAGCGGTTCTGCCTTTCTGAAGTAATCAGATAAAGACAATCAAGCGAGTCTCAGGGGGTGAAAAAAGGGAACGTGATACCGTTTGATGCTTGAAAGTTGGTAAATATTATATGGCTGCTGTTATTTCGCCTTATTTGAACAGCGATACGGCATGTTTTGTTCAAAACAAACACAAATGTGTGTTTTATAGCGTACAGACGTAGGGTTGCAACGAATCAATCCCAGACACAAATTACTGGCAATAAAATGATCACCAATTGACTCTCGTTACTTGAGAGCTATGTGTAAGTGGTGAAAAATATTTGACCGATTTTTCAGCCGGATTCTATCCTTGATATAAACGCTTGACAAAGAGACACAATCTCGGGTAAATTCGCAGTGAATGATCGAGACCTTCAGGATCTATTTCGTAAAGTGTCCAAGAGTAAAAAAGGGTAATTTTAATAATTGCGAATGACTAAGTCGAGAGTATAAACTTACTTTAGAGCTTGGACAGCTGCTTTCAGGCCCATATTCTGCGTCAGCCGCGTTTTATGCGCGATGTGGCCGACCTGTGATCAGAAACGATTAGCCTAAACATAATTAAACCGGATTCATGATGACGATTTAATGTCTTGCGATACGGAATGAGACCCAGAGCTTTAAAGTCTGTCCGAAACGGTCTTGAGGTAACAAAAATTTGCCTTGTGCACACACGTAACCGAACGAACGAACTCTATAGGTTAGGTCTGGTATCGTAGTCTCATATCTCGACATGAAAGGTGAAAAACAGTTTCTAATCGTGTCTTAATAAAGTCTCAAGATTCGAGGAACACAATGGTCAAATTATTAGCTAATAATACGAGGTTAAATACCTACTGTCACATATTTATTCTTGGTATTTTAAGTCACGGGAACTTCACAAAACACAGACACACCAATGACGTTACGCGGTTCGGTTTATAACTAGCGAAAAAAAATAGTACCGATTCCAATACGCGAGCGGTTCGCCCAAACGGGTTGATAACAACGTTGACCCTTGTTACCGACGGAGCGCTTCGCGACTTCCGTTTATTCGAACGGCCAAGAAAACCTGCGTTGTCATTGGCTCATTCTCTTCAACCCTGTAAAACGATTTGAGCGGGATCCTGGTAACGTAGTCGACATCCTGAGTGGTAAGCCGCTCTTCTAGTAGGCGATTAGTTCGAGTTTCGTCGTCGATTGTTGATTTTTGTTAACAATCAGAGAGATGCGAGGTTCAGGTTCTTTTTGAGTCTTGAGATAAGAATAAAAATGGCGCAACGAGGGAAAGTGATAGAGTTGTACAAAACGGTATGTGTCACTCCGCGGCGAATTTTTTCATTTCTCTTATTTACTTTTCTGTTGGTATTCAATATAGCACGATTTATAAATAATTTGTTTATTCACGTCACGGTGTAGCTGCTACATTTGGGACGAGACTATCCGAAGGGATTCAATTACTTTCGAACTAATCTTAAGAAGGTATTCATGAAGAACAAAGATGAAACTGACCCCCAAGCTATCGAGAAAATGATAGGCCATGGACAATTTGTCATCAAAGAACTCGAGGCTCTTTATATGCTCAAAAAATATCGAACTTTGAAGCGAAGATATTACAACGAACCACAGTCGTGATGGACCTGATATACCCGTGGTCTGCGTCAAGGCCACGAGCATCTACGATGCTGAGATAAGAAGTTGAGTGTGTTGCAAGTTAAACAAAAGAACACAATGAATATATTTATCGGTCATTCTTCCTGTATATTAGATGTACTATATTTGTACAATAAATTTATATCCTTTGAGGGTTTCAAAGAAGGTTCTTAGAATAAAGATTCATATATTTTCATAAATTGTCAGTATTTTTTATTCAATCGCATATCATCGTGAAAATGTATATTTATCAAAGATGGGTAAATAGATCGGAGAATTGAACTCCCTGGATACAGTAGAATCTCAATGAATGCTGAACTTTGCACCAGTTGAATGATGTCAATAGTTGACGGGTCGGTCTGGTTCCCAGCTAGAAACCCAATGCTTCAAGAATTCAAAGAATCCTAGAAGTCAGAATTTCAATGAGCAGCTAAATTACGTTGTCATATTCATTGTTATCCGTTTTGGACACTGAAGTGAACGGAATTACTGATACATCAAATTAATCATAATTATAAGGACAAGTTTCATGCAGAGTAAGACTATTCGTATAAGACAACAGTGAGGCATCATTTTCTAATATCAAATAAAATTGGACAACGTACGATAAGCGATATTGACGAATTGTAGAATTTTCAGGATAATATCCCTGGTATAGTTCAGATAGCTCAATATTTCCTTCAGAGTCTCCGTAAGTGCCTCTGGCTTCAGGGACACATTCGACCCTAAACTTCCCAAAATAGATTGGAAAATATTCAACCACTTTCGTGGAATCTGAAAAATATTCAATGACCGTAAAATTGGTTTTGTTTTATGATTAAACTGGTATAACATGTACGTTTCATAATTCCTGCACTTTTGTTAAATGCTTTGTATTTGGTCACCTTATCTAATGTTACTATATGGACATTATTAAACATTATTATTATTATTATAGTGACAGAAGAACTCTTTTCTCAAATCGAATGATATCAGCGAATGGTAAACGGCACTGATCATCCTTCTGTTGATCTAAGTTGAAAAGTAAACAAAATTACAAACGTAGAATAACAGCAGAAACGAAATTGAATATTGATCGATCAAGAAAAGAATCAATGGGAGCGGACTAGTATTGACCAAACTCGGCACAAAAATATACGGATGATTTTAGACCCTGGAATGGTACACTTTCTGTACCTGCGTATTTTCAGAGTTCCCGCGCAAATGTTCACAGTCTGGACGGACATTTTAATTCTCTGCGAGAAACCCAAAGCTGTTCTATTTTTGGGGGATTACTTTCAATAAGGTAAGTTACGCTCTCGTCCACACGGCACACACGTACACGAAATTTTAGTGGGAATTCTGCGTGAATATGGCGCCAGGGTCACTACCGTGCGAATAGACACCAGCTGCGTATTACATATGGATCAAAATGGATGTTGCATTGGCCGAGGCCGTTTGTCGATGCCAGTCCTAGAGCTAATTTTAACTTACATCCAGGTCCATTGTTGACTGGAGGCTGTAGCGAACTATTAAATCTTGCACAAGCACTGGATAATCGCGACGATTGATGAAGGCACGATGCACACTGGGTCTGTTTCTGAGAATGAAGAGCGACTCCGAACTCCGAAGGTAATGGGGCCGCTCCTTGCGCAGATTGGGATAATCAAAGAGGGGGATAATCTCGGGTATTCCCCGTTTTCCGAAAAATTCGGTCACGAAGTATGAAAGTATGGAGAACCGTAGCTGGAGAAACACCCACCACCTCGCGACACGGAAGAAAAAAGATAGTCGACTCGAGAGAGATCGATGCATCGTTTCATCCTTGTCCAATTTCGGAATACACCCTGTGTCATGTGTCAATTGCAGGCAATTGATATTGAATTATTTTAAACAATTCGAATAAAATTACAACGACTAGATGAAGAGGCATCTCAATTTTATTACTTTATCAGAGACTCGTACAGTGCGTAATTAATTAAAATGGCTGTCTGCGTTGCGGTAATCGGCAAAGACGTACGTATATTCATATTTTAGGTTATGAGATCTGTCAAAACACATTAAAAAAAAAAACAGAGTATTTCAATTTTATTCCACAATAATGACCACAATGGATTAATACAAGTTACGTTATTACTGGTGGAATGAGTTATTCTCTATTTTCACGTCCCCCTGACGATCAAATAACAGATAAAACATCCTGCGTTAATACAGTGTGTTAAAATTTGATAGAATTCTCCTAAGTACATTCGATGCTCGGATGAAAACTCAGCGTTACAATTCCACTACAAAGTGCATACGTCGATTGATATTATTGAGGAAAAGTTAAACACTGGTAATAAGATGGCAGCTGATGTCAGAGAATTGTTTTTGGGACTGTTGTTCTCTACCGAGGAGCACAAGATGTAAGCTTTATTCTCTCTAAAACAAGCGTGTGCATTTACTCGCATGATACTCGGGATATCATCTCCCTCCTTCTCCCACATCAAGAATATCTCGTTTTTCAGATTTGGTTACGCTACAAATACCAAAATTAAATTCATCGTCGTACTACAGTCTACTAATGCTTCTTTGAGAGACAACGAAGTGCGAATGGTACGGAATCCAATTCAGAACTGTAACGTCGATGCTATCTTTCACTAATGAACTTAATTCGTCGTCAGATTTTCAGAAAGTTGCACTCCGCCTATGCGAACGCTGTCTGTAATCCGTTCTATGTGCCAGGCGATCAAATACAATCTAAGTAAGTCGATTCATCGGCGACGTTGCAGATATTAAAATTGGAGTGGTAATTCATTCGTAATAATTGAGTCATGTTTTTGCTTTCAGAGGCTTTGATGCGTCTGTGATGGAAATTATGGGCATAGTTTAAACTAAACGCTCACTATTTTAAGGTGTAATTTAAATGTAATTATCAAATAAATGAGAAAAGTTTATCACTGTGGTATTAAACATCCTATTCAAATTCGATGTTACAGTATAACTTGTACGAAAAGGAAGAGGAATAAAGGAACGGTTTAGTAATAATTCACACGAGATATGATTGAAAGAAATTATGATACATTTCAGAATATTTTAAAGTATTTAAGATTGGATTAGTAGAGGTAGAAATATTCGTGAAAGTTTATCTCTATTTCTGACTAGGCTGTTTGATCCAGAATCCCCACGACGCGTATGCCTGACCATTTTCTTCTTTGTTCGGTCCTCTGAATACTTTTATTCTCACTCGTGGAATATCTGCAGTGAGAAAATCAATTAGAAAGAATTTATTAGATCAGCTGCAGTCTGATTGATAAAAATATCAAGTAACTTAAAGCGCTTCATGTTAGTGGAGAAAAAAAAGTTCAGTATCTCTGCCAATCTCACCTGACTGTTCTTGGTTCTCGTCATTCGACAAGTCTTCTGCGAGAATAGATGAAATAATAAAACTGTAGCACAGCAACAAAATGTAGAATCTACTCTGCAAAGATATAAAAATAACTTCAGGGTGTTTTTTATTTTATGTTTTTGGCAAGTGTAGAATAAACTTGGAACCAATTGGAAAACGAAGGATTGAGACTTTGTAGATTTTAAAATATTCACTTACCAGTAGCTTCATATCGACGGTTTTCGGTCAACTGGATGATTTATTCAGTGAAGGTGTCTTGAGAGATCATTGATGGTTTCTGGAGCATGACTGATTTCTAAGCAATACTCTCCGTTCGTGTGTAAATGGAATCGTGAAAAAGTCCAGACTGCGTCTATCTACAGGTGAAAGTGTTTCTTTTTCTTTCAACCGATACCCCGAAAAATGTGTACAGCCGTGCGACGTGACTCATGTATATTCTTTTGCGGATTTATTATTACATATAAATCGAAAATCTTCAGTGATTTTTTTTTCCTAGTTGGTTGAAGTTCGATCAGCAACAGAAGTAGATCATAAACCGATTTTGGGGAATTGTGTTATGTAGGAATATGGAAAATATCATTTGAATACGCATGTATAGTATTTTGTATAATTTTTTTTTCCTTTTTTTGTTTTTGTTTCTTGTCACATATAATATAGTTACGCGATTATTAATACTTATTGGTACTGAGTATCGAAGATTTGCGCGTGATACATATACATATATAGGTTTATTGACTATATTTGGAAAGACATTATTAGCAGGGTATATGTATATATAGTATAGTATTTTCTCATACAACGCTCATTATTGTCGATGTTTTTTTTTAATAATAAATTATAAGTCGACATAAATATAATTTATAATTAGGTTCGCTGCACTCTAAAATTTCCATAATGTACGATCTATACATTTCATAAAGTTGTTCAATTCCACATAATAAAATTTCAGTAGTATATATATATAATGTTTTTTTTTAAGTATTTTTTTCTAATATATTGGAAGCCCCTTTACATCGTATATTTATATAGCTACGAGTAGCTCTACATAACATTAACTAGTCACATTTCAAAACGCAGTGTCAACTTGTGGATTGATATGATTGAATCAACGAATAATAAAAATGCTGGGACCACATAACAATTGGCATAGTAAATCGCATAACAAATATTACGTATCGATTATTTTTTCTTCACTCACTTATATCTTGCGTTTCGAAATATAACTCTTCATTACTTATAATTATATTTTAATATTTCCATTTTTTATTGTTTTATTGTATTGTCTTACACTCATACATGTAATAGTTGGACAATCAGTAATCCACGAAGATAATTGAGCCGCGAGTTTTCAAATTATCGTAAAGTCCACTCTAACTCGCATTCTAAAATATAATTAGTTTGATAATTCGCATATTATCACGTAATTTATGTAGTGCCTGAAACTGTAATAGCATTGATCAATATTTAATCGCACTTTTATGTAACGGAAACAAAAATCTTTTTTTTTTTTTTAGCAATCATTCGCTGATACACTTTGAATAATTAAACGCGACTCAAAATGCTCCATGGATAACAATTGCTTTTACATAATATTATCGTAGGTACTAACTCTTACGTAGTACACGGTTCATCGATATCGTTATATCAATAAAGAATTCTGTATTATATTTCATATATATGTATACATATTATTTGTCATTCTGGAAGACATCATTGGAAGACTTGATTTACTAATAATAACCGATTGATATAGGTACTCAAAGACACAAACTGTCTCCTGGTTTTTTTTGTTGTCAGTAAAATTCAACCGCCAGGTCGATCGTCCTAATATTATGTATATAATTTATAATATAAGTCCCCATGGTATTTGGAAAGGGGTGTAAACAATTTAAATCGTTATAATAATTAACAAGAACAGTAACAATTAACACATGAATTAAACAACGTAATGTCGATATTACGATATTGCATGAGTACGGCCTGAAAATTATCCGGAAACAAGTCCATTGTCACTGTAAACTGAGATCCAACATTTGTTTTGTCAGATATTCTGGAAGACATCGGATTACTCGATTACAGAAATCTAACCGCTTATCGTATTTTCCATATATAATCACGAAGTGGAGCAACAGAAATCAATATTTGCTGCTCTTTTAATTATCGTATAAATTGATATATTGTACCTCATCGAGAAAACCACCACGACTGGCCACCAGCAGCAGGATTTCAAGTAAAAAATGCTAGAACTTAGCTTGTTTCACCCCGCATAACGTAATTGTTTCAAAAGATCTACGTTCAAATCAGGAATTCATAGACGTTATGCACATATAAAATACAGAAATCCATACTCAACAATTGATGGATAATATTATAGGTACTCGACGTACTTGTACAGTTTCAACATTGGAAGACATTAATTTTAGTAATTACACAACTTTTTGAATATTGTCCCGATCATCACGATCATCGATCTCAGTTGGGATGCGTATAATCTAATACCTAACGAAGCTGTAAACAAGATTTCACGTAATATGTACTATATCTCGTGCTGTTAAACTACGCAAGGTGTACGTAACACTCGTTGATGAAATTTCGAGCCTAAAAAAGTGGCTCTGATATGGCGTTCCGAGGAACATTGCTTTTGGATCCATACATAGAATTATGTGTATGGCATCGATATGTAACTACGTGTGTTCTTTTGCGTAGCTTTTTCAATTTCGAAACAATAATATGTGCGCCTCGTTTTACATATATTCTAACAAACAAATCCGCTATATAAAATCCGTTTAAAACGGTAGGCCGATCTCGAAAGCCTCGATGAGGGCCGATCCCGAATCGTAGACGCCGATGACCCCGAACAAGACACCGAGAAATATGACGAAGCAGTCGTAGGCCACGGTGCCCCATTCCATCGAGTTTCTTTTCAGTTTCAAGTGGAAGTAGCAGGGCCAGATGAAGGACAGCATCGTGCCGGTGAAGGAGCCGATGAATCCCATCAGAATACCGAAGTGGGGTATGAAGATCGCCATCATTATGGTGAAGACTATGACTCCGACGCGCCACGCCAGCCCCCAGACCTTGAGCTCGCGATCCACGGTCCAGATCGTGGGGAATATCGTCTTAGGTCTGCCTCTGAAGAAGGCGCGCTCGAGTAGTTCGCAGGCCGCGTAGTACGGCAGGGGATAAGATAGGACGGCTTTTATCACGAGACAGAAATTCACGAGGCCCTTGAAGCTGGGGGAGTGGAGATTGTTGGTGATCACTTGCTGAGTGTCCGTCTGGAAGGTCAAGAAGCATATCCAACCGAAGAGGGACTTGAACGCGGCGGCAGCGATGTGGCTCCAGTTTATCATCCAGTCGAACTTGGACCGATCTATCATGTTCCCCTCCAGGGTGGGCAGGAATATCTGGGACGTGTAGCTGAATACTATCACCCCGAGCGAGATCGGGAAGTTCTTCATGTCTATGCTCCACTTGACCTTGGACCAGCCCCAGTCGCCGATCTCGAGGATGCAGTAGCCGACTATTATCGCGTTTATCAGCAGATGGGCCATCGTGCACCAGAAGCTGAGGACCGACACGTGGTGCAGGGACTTGAGAAAGCCCAGGGGGATCAGGAAGATTCCGATCAGCATCATCCAGCTCCTGGTGTCGATCGCGCCCTCGGGGAACGAGCCGATCATCAGATCCCCGCAGACGACGACGTACAGGATGCACGTCATCAGGAGCTCGATTATCTGGGCTATGTTAACCGCCCTGGCTCCCCATGTCGGCCCGAAACACTCCTTCGCTATCGACACGTAAGAATCCCGCACCCTGACTCGCTGACCTGTGGCAGGGTCCAATTCGTACAGACATTCGACCAGAATTTTACCGGTGTAGCAGCAAATGTACGCGATCCCAACCATTGCGGCTATCGCCCAATAACCACCGCGGAGCACGGCGAACGGTAGATTCACGATGAACATTCCCTGTACAACGAATTTCGAATCGTTCCTATTTTATCCACAATATAAATTAACGAGCATCATTCTCACCTGAATTGCGTTGGTGATGTTCCAAGCCGCCTGCCACTCGTTGATCTTGACCCCCGGAGCCCCGAACTCCCCGCCGTCGTCGTATTCGCTGAACCCGCCGCTGCTCATGCTGGTACCTCTGGGTTTATCGCTGTGAATTTTACCAATTACAATCTAATTCCTTCGGGGATGGAATTCCTCTGTGCAGGACACTCACGTGCTGCGCTGATAACTGAACGAGTCTTCGGCCACGGCTCCGTTGCTCTGTTCCGCGTAGGGTTGTTCGCCGTTCATCGCTGTCATTTCCGTGTTGTCGTTACCCTCGCCGAATTGTTCGAATTGTTTTTGTTGACCCTGTTGCTGACCCCCGCCAGTGCCACGAATCAGTTCCATGCACGGACTGTTCTCTGGCCATTTCGCCTTCAGCGTCTCCCATGCTACGTTGATCGTTGCACCGATGGGAGGTATGTAGAAGCCCCGAAAATTAGCCATTTTTTTGTTCTCCTTTTTAGCTTGCTGAAAGATTTCAGAATTAATCCAGTTCAACTGCCAAAGTGCCAACGGACGCCCGATTATTAATTAACATTGTTTATAGTTCGATCGATTGATTCGATTGAGTGAAGAAATCGGGATCCTATAATTTTACGAATAATTAAAACGACGATTTTTGATCAGTTCGTTTCTTTCTTAACAATAAGAATGATAATACATATAACGATTTTAAAAGAGCAAAACAGATATCATCTCTCTCCGACAGGAAATCTTTACGTGATATAATTGATCTTGCTTCACCGTCCTCGGTGTGTATGGTATGAGAAATTCTTGAAACTTTTTATCGCCACGAAGAATTTAATATCACGTTAATCTTTCTCGATTAAAAGTTACGATGTAATTTTGAGAGAAATCAAGGACTTGAATGAGCATCGCCGATTCTATGGAATTGCAGTTTTGTTATAGTCAATTTCCGGGTGTATTCTTCGGGGTTGTATGTTATTCGTCTCATCGATTTACTAAGGGGCGAATATAAAACATCAATATTACCGAAATGATGAAACTGATACGTCTACGTAACTACAGATATCTGGATTCAACAGGGCGATGGAAAACTCAGAGAAAACTCAAGAAAACCGGAAGTTGATAGTTTTCCAAAATACAGTCAAATAATAAATCAGTAGGGCTTACTTATCGGATGCGTTTCGTCTAAGAATTATCAGCTCGGCGCACTGAACGATAGTTGCGATTCTTCTACCACTAAACTATGAAGAAGAGAAAAAATGAATTTAGGCACTTTCAAAAAACTTGATACTTAAATAAATAAACGTCTAGCTAAGTGCTGGTGCGGAATCGCATGGCCGTATTCTTATCGCGAGTAACAAGTCTTCAATCACGAATTTTGAATCGCGGCATTGACTGGGGGTGGTGTGTCGGTGTTTGGGGATCGGGATCGGAGTGGCAGCATCCCTCGATGGCGTCCGAGCTCGATCAATGTGGACCCTGTGCCACACGAGAGCTGCGCGTCTTGCGCGCAACTTTATTTCTCCGTGAATCGGTAAACGCAGGCGCTCAAATCCGCAACAATCGGGGCAAAACGCGAATTGTTTGAATCGTGGGCTTTTCGAACCGCCCGCGCCGCCACTCTCATTGTTGGAGAATGCCATGAATTCGAATGAATATACAGTATTATAATTTTCAATAAATAATGAAACCAATTTATTTATTTATTCAATATGTATGGTACATAGTTCTGCGTAATGTGTTTCAATAATCAGTATAATTAATTTACAATCTTTGAATCGTAAGAGCGAGATCCCGGCAACCATCCCCACTACTTGACGTATAATTTGTGTTCACAAAATATTCACGTTTATATCACTATTTATTT
This sequence comes from Euura saliciscinereae, assembly GCA_018420115.1. Classification (NCBI taxonomy): domain Eukaryota; kingdom Metazoa; phylum Arthropoda; class Insecta; order Hymenoptera; family Tenthredinidae; genus Euura; species Euura saliciscinereae. The sequence goes on along the minus strand of JAFFZH010015671.1, from coordinate 21,796 downwards.
CTTCACTCATTACTTACAGTAACCCATTTATAATAATAATAATAATAATAATATAACCATTCAGAATTGTTTTAAATTAAAATGTCAGACGGTCACGATACGCAAATATAATATATTATTATCTTTATGTATTCTACGTTCAACCGGAATTACATACATTGAAAATGTTATTTGTACAACATCGATCGTTTGAATAATATTAGTAATTGATCAATTTATATTCATATTTTACATATTCTGTTGAACTCTTTAACGTTAACATTACATTGATTGTATTTTACAATTATTAGGTTTCTTTTTTTTTCACAATAGAATAAAATCTATTGTAGGTCCGTTAATAGTTCTTCATTATTTTTTTCTAAGTCAGAAAACTGTTTCTCTCAAAGCAGCCTCACCGATTATCACTTGCATCTCTAGGCATTAGGTGCATGAATACAATCACCATTATAACAGAGTTTAATTGCCAGGAATGACTTAGTATATTCTTCAACTGATTTCATTGTGCAGCCAAACAAAAAGAAAAGTACCAAAATGAATAAAGACAAAAGCCAAAACCGGTCAAATTCATATTTAAATTTTTCGTTACAGGCGACACCATGACACGCGTGAGGTAGAATAAAACCACTTGTACCTCTCGTTAATAACAATATTACGATAATATAAAACAATTACAAATTTTGGTAAGCTAGCTAGTCGCGTTATCACGAACAAAAGAAAAGATGTAACATTATGTTTCTTCATGTCGACGAAATTGTGCAGCAGACCCATCATAACACCGTTAATTGACTAAAGTAACTAGTTTTTTCTAAACCAAATACGATAAACGAATGAATTTGTCTTCTAGTTTGATTAAATTCATTTATTTACGCGTTCTGTGTACTCGGTATCATTGGCAATGCTCAACGGATGTTCAGAGTTTGAAAGGTTCACAAGTATCAGTAATGGATATTTGAAAAACAAAAAAAAATCTGAATACGCATACTAGAGAAATACGTATAATAAACCAATTAAAGCTATTTAATTCGATAAAAAATACTTTCGGATTAATGAATCACCTCACCGTTACATACAGAGTATCTCCAACCATACCACATCTACATATTTAAGAATTAAGTTTTCTCTTTTTTTCAATTTATTTTTTATTATACTGGCTGTATCTTTGAACAATTTTATTGTATTAAAAATATCGATAATTCTTTTTATTTATATTCCTTAATAAAAATAATGCAGGAAATTTTTATTTTTTTTTGTTTTGCTTTCTTTTTCAATAAACCTTTCTACAAACTTGCGTCACCTTGCGTTTGATGTATAGAATCACTTTCCGTCATCAAACAATCACCGGCGTTTCCCTGGTGCGGAACCGTTTCTGAACTTCTAGTCGTTGTTATTTTATTCGTCTTGGCATCTTGGCGACTGGATTTAGAATTCTGGTCAATCAGGTTCGGATTCGAGGTGGAATGTTGGGAAATATTCGACGTCGGTCGTTGACACGAATGCAACATCAATTCCGGACCACCGCCGTAATTGTTGAAGAAAAATTGCCAAAGTTCTTCCGATATCTGTGCATAGTCCGAACCTGATGAACATAAAAAAACGTTTAAAGTTCAATGAATCCCATACAATAATTAAACTCGATCAAGACGAGGCAAAACAAAAATATCTCACCAGCTTTCAATACGTTTTGGCCATTCTTATTAACGATAATCGGAGCGTTGTCGATGGGACCTGGTGGCTGCATCTCCTTGCCCCTAACGAAGCTCTGCCATTGCCGTAACCAGGCCATAGCAAGAGCGTATATCGCGGGAGGATTATCGACGCCGTGATTAAGTCGCTGGAACACGTCCATCTCGTAGCGCATTCGTTTTTGCAAAGATTCGTGCTTTTCCTCGCAGGTCGCACACTCGTAAAGATTCGTGCAAGCAGGTCCACCGCCGAATCTGAAAGAACAAAAAAGTTTCTTTGTAGGGACTCCATTGCGCTAGATTCTGTGAACGAAGGCGATAGGAAATACCTACTTGTCGTAAAGATACTCCCAGACGTCTTGGGGAATGGGCATAGTAATTTTTTCTACAAATTGAACCCTCGAGGGGTTTACTCCGCCGTGTGCGCATAGGAAATCCGAGTTGTCGATGGGACCTGGTTCGGAGAAAGTGTTGAACCTGTTGATCCACTGTCTCGACACGAAGAAGTTGAAGTGTGAAATTTCTTGAGCGGATAGGTCCATCAATTCCACCGTCTTTTCTCTCAACTGAAGCATCTCGGGCGATGATTTCTTGTAGAAGAGCACGTAAGCCTCGCAGTTTTTCACCGTCTCAGGAGTCACCTGAGTTACGCATTGGTCGTCGAATTCGAACCATTGGTTTATGGCAGAGTTCAAAGCGTAGCAAGTGTAATGTCCGCCTCCGGCCGTTCCGTGATGACAAATTACCGATATCAGATCGTAAGTCGTTACTTTGGACACACATTCCTTGTGCATGTAGGGTCGCATGTCGAGTCCGTCCAACGGGAATGAAACATAGTTGGCAATCTTTGAACTGAACATCAGCTCGTGGCGGAATCTCTTCAGATGAACGCAGAGTATTTCCGGTAGTTCGAGAACCTTGGAAAACTTGATACCGTTTCTGAGCTTATTGCACTTTTCACAGCTGTACATATTGTCTCCCTTCAATTCATCCGCGCTAAAGAACGCAGATAGACAGTCGTGCAGGCTGACCACCGGCCCCCAGAACCAGGATCTCATCCATTGCCAGAACCAAGACACCCAGCCTGACTGGTTCGTCACGTAAACTACGTCCGAGCACGGTCCAGCTTTCTGAGGAGTGAGCGACCCCTGGTGCAACATGTCTATGTGGTCTCTGCTGGGAATAGGGAGAGACAGATCCTGGAACGTTTCGACCCTTGTGGAAACCCTGTCGCAGGTCAAGCATTGAACATTGCTCAGAAGTTTCCCGTCGAATATATCGCTGATGATGCTTCTAGTCTTCATTGGCTTTTTTGTACGATGTTTATTGGGCGAGTTGGGGGCCGATCTCTGATTCTGAGAGAACGATTCCTCCCCCGCAGACTTCTTCATGCTTCTATTGGTGAACTTGTTCCTCAATTTGTCAGACTGCGACAGTCTGTAATACCGCCTCTTAGTCCCTCTCTCTCCTTCGTCGCTCAAAGAACTCTGTTCACTCACTCCAGAGTCACAGGTCTCGTATTCGGCGTCCGATTGGCTCGACCCAGTCCCGTCAATTTCGCCGTCATCTTCGTCCGAAGAATGCTCCCCGAAGCCCTTCAGTCTCGATAAATTATCCCGATCGTCTTCTATGTGCTCCTTGAGCTCCTCGTGCAGCTGGTCCATGAAGCATCTCAAAAACTCCTGGGTGTCGTGCTGGTGGTATCCTCTGAACATCGGATGCACTGTTCTTATCCAGTACAGGATACCGTGCGGGACTACGTAGCCCCTGGTCTTCTTGTTCCACATCTCGCTCACTAGGTTCAGGTAGCTCAGACTCAGCCCTGGCTTTCGGTCCTTCTGTATGCAATTTACCAGCAGGCCGCACTCCAGGAAGAACTGAGTGAGAGGGGGCACGTTTGACAGAGCCTGAAGCGCGGCGTTCATGTAGCAGGTGTTTCCGATGTTCTGCAGTCCCACCAGCCCCTTTGGTTTCCCAGTGGCATCTTTGCTGTCGTCGGAATCGGTGCTATCTGGGGAATCCCCGGACTTCTCGTAGGTAAGGACCCCCTTCTCCCAGTCAATCCTGTTGCCGGATCGACCAAACTTGTTGATCAGGGACTGCTGGAGTTCGGAGTGCTCAGGCTTCGAAGCTAGACCCACGGACGTGTCCCCGGAAAATTTATTGGCATTTGATTTTTGGTCTTTGGCATTTGGCGAGAGCGGCGGAGAGGGTATGTGCATCGCTATCACCTCCTGCTCGCAAGTGTAGCACCAGATTCTCTCCGTCGATAGATTCATGTGGGCGCAGTGATTTGGAAAATTTTTGTTGTGGGTTATGCTGTGGTCCAGGTGGGTCGTCGAACAGCCGACCCACCTGCAGTCGGGGTAGAGGCATAACCAGAGGTTCGGACCCTCGTTTTCGCAGTCGTTGCATTTTGTTAATTTATCTTTTTGCGTAACGAGGGTTTCGAGGATTGACAGATCCCCGTGTTTTGCTATGTGGGGACAGTTTCGCGCTACGAGAGGCATTTAGGATATTTTATTATCGTCGACTTTTATAAACACGCGGAAATAATTTTGATTCTACGTCGTTCATCCGTTTCACATCTGCTGATACCGTTTATTTATTTACAATTTAATATATTTTTATTACATGTTGACGTTTCACTATGGTTTCTAACCTGCACAGACCATCGTGAGCCTTCCGATAAACCACGAAAACGATTGTCATTGGAGATAAGTCGTTGTTCTCTCACGCTGGCTTACGAGCACGACCACACACGAGCCGAACCTCCGCCGCGCACGGCGCCAATTTGAATTATCCTACTTACGAATTGATGCATTTTAAAAATCAATTATTCCATGGCCTTCGATAAACGCATGTAATTATTATTATCGGTCCGTTACTTCGCTTTCTCGCCCCATCTCTTCCAAAGTGAATAATGATTGAAGCTTATTTGAATTTCCGGTTCACGCAGGGCGTACGAAACCATCTGTCCCCTTCGCACGTGGATACACGCAAATTTATATCAAATTTTGTTCCAATAAGCGAACAGAATCACGCTCATTGGGTTCGTATGTTATGAAATGGCTTCTTTTCTGGAAAATAGTCATGTTTCATGGAATAAAAAATTCCAATGCATCAGGTGGATCGTGGGCGAAGAGGGAAAAGAGCGAACTCCGTACTCTCATCGACCTCAAAGGTGAACCACATTGCGGTTCGTAGTCCGTAGTACCAACACAGCCAGTCGTGGCGCTGGCGTCGTCTGCTACCGCTGAAGTCCTGGGCGTACGAGTCTAACTAGCGACGCGAGCGCCGCGAGTGACTGCATTGGTACTATTGCCTGAATCGAGAATGTGGTCAATATTTGTAGCGTGGAGTTGAGGTTAGATTTCGGTAAATTAGTGACGTATCAGGGTCCGCAAGTTGAGAATTGCTGTTTGGCTATTTCATCAGTCTGTCTGAGTTAAATGAACTCAGGATTCCACATGGATTATTAGTATATTTATATAGATTAAAACGATTCAAGTGAACTTGCACACTCCAAGTTATCAGAATTTTCATTCATATAGGTGAAAAACAATCAAGGTGAACAAAGACTTTATATTTCCATAGATCTGTTACCTTTCCTCAAGCTAACCTAAAAGATAACCTTTTCCTTCCGGCTGAAACGATCGAATATCAGTCTGGTAAATAATCGTTGCGTTCAATCAACCACATTCGTACGTAAAATAATTCCTCCCGCTTTAGCAAAATTCTAGAGGCTTCTTTGCTCCCAAAAAATCCAGAGTCCCCGAAAATCGAGACTCCGCAAGGCCTTTGTCACAATGTTCTCCGATTTGAGCGTTTAAGAATATTCGACCTTTGCCTATAGCCAAGATGGTGCTGTCCTGTCGATTTTATAAGGAGAAATATCCAGAGGTCGAAGATGTGGTCATGGTCAACGTGCGTAGTATAGCTGAAATGGGTGCCTACGTCCACCTGCTGGAGTACAACAACATAGAGGGGATGATCCTGCTCTCGGAATTGTCGAGGAGACGTATTCGCTCCATCAACAAACTGATCAGAGTCGGTAAAACGGAGCCTGTGGTCGTCATTCGAGTCGACAAAGACAAAGGTTTGAGTCGTTTTGAGGACATCGACGCGTTTTATCGTTTTACAATATCATAAACTTGCGCACATTTCAGGATACATTGATCTGAGCAAGCGACGAGTTTCTGCGGAGGATGTAGAAAAGTGTACGGAACGATTTGCCAAAGCTAAAGCAGTCAATTCGATCCTTAGACACGTCGCCGAACTTCTTCATTACGACAGTGACGAACAGTTGGAAGAACTCTACCAAAAGACAGCTTGGTACTTCGAGGAGAAATACAAGAAGCAGAAGGCTTCCGCTTACGATTTCTTCAAACAATCAGTATTGTGAGTATCTTGGATAGACGAGGCTCCGAATTTATATTCTACGCTCGGAGTTGGAGACCTGAACGAATCTGTGTTCCAGGGACCCCACGATCTTGGCTGAATGCGGCTTGGACGATCACACCAAGGAAGTTCTCTTGAACAACATCAAGCGCAAGCTTACATCTCAAGCGGTCAAAATCCGTGCCGATGTCGAAGTAGCCTGTTACGGCTACGAGGGAATAGACGCTGTAAAAACTGCCTTGAAAGCGGGCTTGGCTCTGTCTACGGAAGAACTGCCCATAAAAATAAATCTAATCGCCCCTCCACTCTACGGTACGAAGTTCGGAAACATGCAGCTCGGCTGGTGAAAGAACATGTCCCGTTACATAATGTTCGTTTGTTATTATTCCAGTCATGACAACGTCGACACCTGAGAAAACAGACGGCTTGAAAGCACTCTACGACGCTATCGAAGTGATCAAGGAGAAAATCAAGGCGCTGGGAGGTGTATTCGAAATTCAAATGGCTGTGAGCTTGAAGAATGATTATATTCTTTACACTGACAAGACTGACTATTTATAATTGCGTTTCATCCTCAGCCTAAGGTCGTGACGGCAACTGACGAAGCCGAATTGGCGAGACAGATGGAGCGTGCTGAACTAGAAAACGCCGAAGTTGCGGGTGACGACGACGAAGAGGAGGTCGAAGGAATGGGCGATTTCAGCGGGGAAGAAGACGAGGAAGGCGGAAAGGCTGGCGGAGAGTCTCAGGAGGATGACTAAGCTACCGATCAACGAATGGGTTTTCAATCTACACGTTTTACGGATCGGCACTCGTCTCCCCCTTCGACGCTTTCCGTGCCAGAAAATTTTGTCAAACTTATAAGATCCTTAATTGACGTTATAATACACAATTTTACAAATAAAATCAGAAATGCTGTAAAAAAATCTCCAAGTTTTCTAGTTATCGTTCCTTTCCCCAATTTTAATGAAGTTCCAAACGATAAGATTTGTTTCTTGAATTTTTTTAATTGAATGATGGCGAGAAAAAAAAAATTGGAGTACGAATGGGAATGAAGATTGATTAGGTAAAAATATGCATTCATATAAATTTCATTGTTTTTCCATTTTTATTAAAACGTTTTCAGCAGTTTTATATTCGAATGGTTTATTCGTCGGCGATGGTGACTTCGACCTCTACACCAGGTTCGATGGAGATGCTTGTAATCTGCTTAACGATCTCAGACGGAGAGTACAGGTCGATAACTCGCTTGTGAATACGCATCTGGAATCTGTCCCAAGTCTTCGAACCTTCTCCGCAAGGTGTCTTACGCGTCGTGATTCTCAGAATCTTTGTCGGCATACGGACCGGTCCCTTGACCTTCAGCTTCTGCTTCTTCGCTCCGGTGATCAACTCCGTGCATACTGCAAAACAAATAGTTCCACTAAATCGGCCATAATTGAGTTTAAAAAATAAAACGAGACGTCAATCCGGATAATATTCACCCTTTTCGAGGGAACGGACGTTGCGGGAGGTCAGGGTGATACGAATACGGTGAATCGGCGCAGTTTCCTGCCCTGGTTTCTCCGGGTTGTCGGCCTTCAGACTTGCCTGAAATAAAAAAAAGGCATTTATACGCGATGTTTGACCATAACCTCACTTTGTGGCTTTGATTACAGTCGCGAATATCGGCGCCCGGATCGATTTAATGGGAAAAATTAATCGCTATCGGATTTCTAGACACGATAGAAGGACTCACCATCGCTGCGTTGGATTACCGGTCGAGATGATCAATTTAAAAACTGACAAAATTGATCAGCGCTGAACCAGTTTTGCGTACACGTCGCACGTGTCGAACAAGAGAGAGTCGGAGGCTTGCCGGGATCCGGAAGCGCCGTGGAATCGATCGATGTATCGAAACCGGTGACGTACCGTTCGATTTTACGCGGTTGAACCGAACTTTTTATTTAGCGGTAAATTTAGCGTTTATTAAACGACTCGAGGATGATCTTGTATTATTAATTACTCAAGACGAGGATTTTAACTATTTCGAAGGAACCTCGTCCCGAAAATGACGGAAAGTCGAACCGACGACAATCGAACGCGTGAAGTTTGCAATTTATGCCCGATATATTTCAACTTGATAAAACTTAATCTCGTTGTATGATGGACAATACGGGATATTAGGATCGGGTTTATTTTACCAAATTCAATCAACGAATCCCGGAATACGCGGCCTCCGTCTCTGCCGCGGTCCAATTGACGGATATTCGTAACTGGACAACTTTCGCTTTCCCACATCGAGGCTTTTCCTTACGTGGCTATGCATAGGTAACTTCACGGCACTGAACGCGCTGTCGCGTCCTTTGACACGGTTAACCGTTTACAAAACTTCATTTTTCGATATCTACGATGATGTTTGAAACGTTTTACGATGCCCAGTGCGCGTGAAGGGTCTGTCGAGTGTCGGTTGAGCCTTGGTACTCGCGTTTAATACCGAATGTGACGAGGCTAGTGAAGTTTCGACGTCAAAAACCGAGAGCCAGTGTCGTGTGTGCGACCGACAGATATATTTGCTTTATTGATATTTTGAGTGTCAGGCGTTTTGGTGTCTATGCATATCTTGAGGTAATCAATTTCACCCTTATACATCCCGCTGCCCAATATCACCGCGGACATTATTCCGAGGGAATTTAAATACCCACCTAATTATCACAAAATTCACTATTGTTTACGTACCTACGTGCCGCAAGTTGTTCACGGGCACCAGACATAACCTCGAAATATGCGTTATCAGTCTCCCACAACAACTTTTCGGCTTCATTCCGACGATTACGAGTCACGCATTGATCCCTGGTTCTGTTTACCGGATGCACAGAGACTTTCCATAAACATTCATTCTCGTTATTGTTATTAAACGATTCTGAGCAAATGGATAATTTGACTTCATCGCTAAATCATTTTTGCTGAATTCTATTTTACCGTGTGACCAGTTTCACGATTCAGAACAGAGTCGAGCCGATCATTATTCTTTGTGTAAATGTTGCCAAAAAAAAAACTAGACCAAGTTTCAGAGCTCGGAGCGGTTTCATTGACCATTGCGAACCGCAGATCTCAAGCAGAAACTGAATGACTGGTTGAACTGTGTGCAGTCTGTCTTGCTACGAACAAGGCGTGCGGATTGAGGCAATGGATCAGATTCCTTGGACCATTTTTCACTCTCGAACGAATGTTCTGCGATATTTTTATTTTATTTGTTATATTTGTCAAAGAATGATTATTGAGTATCGATATGAAAAGAGAGAACGAGGATAAACCGTTCAAAACACATTTAGATTCAACCTTGTCCCTAATTTTGTACCCCTGGTATTTACTAACGGATGATTCTTTTGTTTCGCAGAGTTTGGACGGTGTTTTAGGCTACTTTTCACAAAGTAAAGATTTTGAAACAGACTCGAAGAGACACAGCAGGTAAAATGTCAGAAATCGTTTACCCTCAGGGGTGCAGATCCGTGACGGAGGATCTTGGTCCGGATGAATTGATCAGACGACTGAAGGTAAACAACAACAGACAATCGAGTCGAGTGGAAGTAGTTTGTTAGTTTCTCTAAAATTGACCTAATATCAATTTGACAAACAGACTTTGGCACATACCTTGCAAGCGATGGGTCAGGACGAGGGAATGTATCAGCAGTACATTCCGTTGGCTTTACATTTGGCCGAGGATCATTTCCTGATGCATCAAAGCAAGGATGTACAGCTATTAATCGCTTGTTGTATAGCCGACGTTCTCAGAGTTTACGCACCCGAGGCTCCGTACAAAGACGCTGAGCAGGTAAACACGAATCTTAAATTTTTTAGATAAAAATCCTCTTTTATATTAAAAATCCTCTTTTTAGGTCGTTACTTATTTTAACAAGTGTGACAAAAGACTTGTGATCCAATTTAGCAGACTTTTAGCTTGTTTGTTTGGCTTAAACAAACATCGCTTCACCTTTAGCAGCTGAATTACGATATTTATTAACGAGTCGGGCTTCTTGCTTTGTGAATAATTTTTATTATGCTTGTATTTTCGACAGGTGAAGACAATATTTTTATTCCTAATCAAGCAATTGTCGGGCTTGAAAGATCCGAAAGATCCAGCCTTCAAACGATACTTTTATTTGCTTGAAAATTTGGCGTACGTAAAATCGTTCAACATGTGCTTTGAACTGGAAGATTGTCAGGAGATATTCTGCGCTCTGTTTTCACTCATGTTTAAGATAGTGAAGTAAGTCATTTTGAAAATTCCAATAGTTCAATTTTTTACATAAAAAATTCATCGAAACATAATTTCCAACGCATTCTTTCAGCGACGAGCATTCAGGAAAAGTGAAGAGTTTCATGCTGGACGTCCTGTGTCCGCTCATAACGGAATCAGACATTGTGGGAAACGAGTTGTTGGACATAATTCTGATGAACATCGTAGAGCCAAACAAAACTCAGAAAAAGAATGCCTACTTTTTGGCAAAAGAGCTCGTGATTAAATGCAGCGATACTTTAGAACCGTACATCCAAGCGGTGAGCGAGCATTAGTATAATAATCATCTGCTCTTTGCAGTCTCTGTAACATGAAATATTATAATCTTCCAGTTCTTCAACCACGTACTGATTCTTGGAAAGGAAGAGAAAGGTCTTCAAATATGTAAAAAAGTATACGACTTGATATACGAACTGAATCACATCTGCCCCAGCGTGCTGTTATCCGTCCTTCCACAGTTGGAATGCAAGCTCAAGTCTTCGCTGGAGAATGAGAGACTGGGCGCGGTCGCATTGCTCGCGAGAATGTTTTCGGAGAAAGGATCGCAGCTAGCTATACAACACACGCAACTTTGGAGGGCATTTTTAGGTAGATTCAACGACATCAGCGTGTCTATTCGGATCAAATGTGTCCAGTACTCGATGCATTTCTTACTTAATCATCCCGAGCTGAGAAAAGACATTACCGATACGCTGAAACTGAGGCAGCACGACGCAGATGAGAGCGTGAGGTACGAAGTTGTAATGGCAATCGTGACCACAGCGCGAAGAGACTTCGAAGTCGTGTCGGACAGTGAAGATCTCTTGGAATTTGTGAAGGAGAGAACTCTGGACAAAAAGGTTTGAAGAATATTCTTCGACGCTTGTTTCTGATTGACGGTGAAAATCAAACCGATACGATTTAATTTTCAGTTCAAAATTCGAAAGGAAGCCATGTCAGGGTTGGCTATGATCTACAAAAAGCATTTGAACGACGCCGACGTTCCCCAGGCCACAAAGAAAGCCGTTACTTGGATCAAGGACAAAATCTTGCACGGCTATTACATGGCTGGAATGGAGGACAGACTACTCGTCGAAAGGCTGTTGAACACGTGTTTGGTGCCGTATCAACTCACCCCGGAAGAGAGAATGAAAAAATTGTACCACTTGTTGGGGACTATAGACGATCACGCATCCAAAGCGTTTGTGGAGTTACAGAAGCACCAATTGGCGTTAGTGTATTCGATTGTATTTTCATCTTGAAATTCGGCTCGTTTTTACTCAATTCAATGTGACTTTCAACAGTGTGAGGAGATCCGTCGTCGAATGGGTGGAGATAATCAAGAAGCCAGAATCTGCTAGCAGGGACCGTGACTTGATGAACAAAATTCTGCAAATATCACGCTTTCTGCCGGACCCTATGAAGGTGCAGGAATTCTTGCAAAAATTCAGTCTGCACATGAAGAAGGAGCCCTCGCTGCTACAGGGAATGGAAACTATTGTACAACCAAACGTCACGTGTAAAGAATGTGCAGACACTACCAGCCTGGTCCTCAAGAAGCTGGGTCAGCCCGTTATGACCAATCTCTACTACAACACTATCAAAATGCTTCTGGAAAGAGTCAGCTCCGTCATGATCGACGAAGAAGGAATTCGGGTAAATTTCATCAATACTCAAGATTCCGAAAACTAACTGGGATCTCAATAATTCGTTACTTTGCTTCAGGTACTGATTGGCTACGTGTTGGACTGCTTGAAAGGAGGCAATGTCATTGAAGAAGTCGGACTGAACCCAAACAATGCTGGTGAAAAGGGATTGAGATTACTCGTAGTAAGCAAACTGAATAATGAATGAATGAAATTGTAATAATTTGGTCAAACACTTGAAATAATTTAACGATTTTCGTTTCTAGATGTTATCGTTTGTCTTCGGTCCCCACTTTCTTCACTCCGACATTCTGATGCGTTTGGTGGACCTGCTGAGTCTGGAAGATGAAATGGTAGCTCCTTTGGTCCTGTCGATATTCACGTTTTTGGGGAAATACAAGTCGCTTTCCGACGTCGCTCCGGACATAATGAAGATGATCGTGCCGTTGTGTCAGCGGTTTGCCGAAACTGGGACACCGAAACAGGCTAAACAGGCGATCAGGTGCTTGTTCGTTAACGTGGCCGATCACGAGTCCATATTTCCATTGATAACGGAAAAAATCAAGCAGACACTTACTCCTACTTCAGAACATTACCGGACGTCGATCGTTACTCTTGGACATATCGCTTACAATCTGCCTGACAAGTATCAAGTACAGATAAAGAACATGGTGTCCAGAAAGGTACGTTGACCGATTCTTATTCCCAATTAACTCGCCAATTCATCACCTTGAATCTTTCAGATCGTCAAAGAGTTGCTGGTTAAGGAAAACAGCGAACAAACCACAGATGTGATCGAGGGAGACTGGTGTCCGGAAGAACAGCTACCAGAGGAGACCCGCTGTCGATTAGAGGCATTGAAATGCATGGCTAGGTGGCTCCTAGGACTCAAGACGGACGTTCTTTCAGCCCAAAAGACATTCAGGATGCTGAACGCTTTCGTAGTTAACAAGGGGGACCTTTTGCAACAAGGCAGATTAAGTCGGGCTGAAATGAGCTGGCTTAGATTGCAGGCCGGTTGTTCGATGCTGAAGATATGCGAGCAGAAGGGAGTCGGAGATCAGTTTACAGCGGAGCAGTTCTACAATCTATCCCAACTCATGGTGGTAGGTTTTGGAGCATCGAAGGGATTCCGTTTCTCTGTAGAAGCGAAGAACTAAAAATTATTTCATTCTGCTCTTCAGGACGAAGTCCCACAGGTCAGAGAAGCCTTCGGAGGTAAACTGCACAAGGGTCTTGGCAGAGGAATACCAAATAAATGCTTACCCCTGGACTTCATGGGGTATTACGCTCTAGCTGGCAAAGAGCAGGACAAGAGATTGAAATACTTGTTGAAAACGTACATGCAGACCGACATCAACAAACGAAGAGATTACGTGAAGACACTGTCTCTGGGAACTGTGGAGAAAGCGATGGGTACGTTGTGGATGTAGTCATTTTCGCCCAATTATCGTTATCTTTGAATTATTCGTACCCAGGTCAACTACCCCACATCCTGCCAGACTACATGTTGGTATTCGCGGTGCCAATTCTCGCTCACGATCCTGAATTCACAAACAACGCCGACGTGAGCCAGCTCAAAGTGATCCAGCAGTGTCTTTGGTACATCTTGGAGCCGCTGATAACCAAAAATGAATTCTACTGTTACGGTTTTTACAAAAACCTCGTGGAACGAATGAAGAGTCACAAGGATGCGCTAAAGCCCGAAGACGACAACGTCAACTACGTGAGTGGTTTGTTTGATAAAATATCGATAGCTGCTTCTTCATTGTTGGTATCGTTCCGTTTTCCAGAAATTATGGGCCGTGTGCGACTTAGCTATGAACGTTATATTCTCAAAGACGACTAACTTTGACCTAAAAGAGTTCCCCAGCGAAACACGCATTCCTACGATGTATTTCAAGAGGGCCGACGAGCTGTTGGCCAACACTAAGAGTTATCTACCGTCTGAAATGCAAATAAACATGTCCAGTCCCAAGGGGAAGGGTCTGCTCCACAATACACACTTGGGTAACGACAGGCCTCAACGCAGGACCAAAGCTAAACAACAAAAGGAAGTAGGCATCGGACCCAACGAAACAGATGCCAGAGTAAGTCGCCATACGTTATCTCAAAATTTGTCGTCTCCTGAATCCTGATAAAAAGCTCAATTTTTCAGTATGTATTCCTTGCTTAGCTAATTATGCGAAAAAAAACTTTTTAGTAGATTGAACTTTGTTCCACATAAGCTTGAATTTACCAAAACAAGTTATCCCATCCTTACGCTCCAAGTATCGTATATGTACACAACGTTTTATCTATCGTTTCAAGCTGCAAATTGGAGAAATGGAATGTATTGATGCACAGGTAATAGATTGAGTGAAGTACAAATTTTCCAAAATTCTTTTTTATGATCGTAGAATTTTCATTTTTTTCCTACGTTTCACAATTGGATCCTAGACATGAAAAATCTCATGTAGTTTTCAGTCATGTAAACTCGTAACAGAAATAGAGATTATTAAACACTTGAACTTGTGATTTTCACTTATGATTTTCTTTTACAGCATAATAAGATGGTATTGAATTTGTTTTCAGCCTGCAGAAGCATCCGAGACCCGAATCCAACTTCCTGGATTGGATGATGAGGTAAGATATGAAATCTGATTAGCCTGATTCAATTCTAGCTGAATATCTTGGACCAAGGATCAATTATTGAATAATATTTCAGATGGGAGAACCACCGGCCAAAAGAATGCTCAGAGATTCCGATAAAATAAATCTGAAGTGAATCAAGCCTACGTGGAATCCTGGCGTGGGGTTGGGGGGTGGGGGGCGAATACGATAAATACATATATAAAAACAAAAAAAAATCTGACAAAAAGAAAGGAAGGAAAAAACAGTTTACAAATTAGGAAACAGAATATTTTGGTTATACACAACAATTATTACAACTAAGTCGTTCACGTATTTCTAGAAGTTTACCCGTTAAAGTTATGACGCATTTAGCTTTGATTGCTGACACACATTTGTTTATGATTCATAAAATTCAATTTAGAAAGAAAAAAAAAATTACCCACCAATCTTTGTTTTCTATAATGAATCAGTTTTGTACGTATTGAATTTGAAACATACATCCTCAGATCACATCCATGATCTTGAGTCCTTGTTATCAGTGCTCGAGTGAAGTCATCAAATTTCATTATTTGATTCGATTTTTTATCCTACCACGTTTAGAGCCTTCGAATTTATTTAATCATCGTCATTTAATTTCGAAAATGAACACTTCATCCATGAGCAAATAGCTTTTATACTATTCGATGGAATGCCTCATACTCCTCCTTCCCAACTAAATTATCACGCTTCACACTTCAAACTTCGTGTCGTATCATTCGTTTGGTTTGTATAATATATTTTGTGAATTGTATACTAAATATTTGTCAACTATCAAGGGTGTTTCATTCCCTTGACACACTAGACTTAGGTATATCGATGATGGAATTCCTGCATATGAATGGTTATTTTTGTTTTTCGTTTTTGTTTCTTTTCTTTTATAAGTTGATTCTTTCCTATATTAAGCTAGTTCGAGAAAAGCCAGAATTATTTTCTGTCAAAGCTCGCGTCGCATCGGCTATTTCTGCTTCAGTCTCTTCAACTTCATTCAAGGATTCATTGAATCCTTTACAAACATAAATTTGGTATCAAAACATGACAATCTGATATATCAGTCATCCTTTCGATCAGCGAACCGCTGAGAACTTGGAAAATATATAATAACGTTTAATGATTATTGACATTCCTCAAAGTACTCGCAAGTCGAGTTGGAGGGATCAATTCATAAGGATATCGATGCAGAAGATAAATCACCGTATTACTAAAATTTTCTATTTTTAAATGATCTTTGTAAATTAGGCGAGTGAGAGCTTCGACCGGGATTATTATCTGTCTTGGCTTACTTATTATATTCTCAGCTAACAGGTGTGTGCGAACCGGCTGAGTAATCCAAAGTTGTTCGTTTCTATTATTATTATTATTATTACTAATAATTATCATTATAAACTATTATCATACTCAGTAATAGATATCATTGCGTAATCACGTTTGATTCAATTTTTTATTTCTCAGAGCCTTATTCGTCAATTAACTGCTTGAAAGACTTCAGTGAGAATTTAAAATTAACGTCCCTGTATATTTTTTGTTGATTACAAAAAAATACGGCTCCCCTTGAACCTCGTCCTCTTCAACTGCAAGAATAACTTGAGCATGACAAAAAAAAAATACCCTTGCAGATTTAAAATGTCTTTTGAAAAGTTTTTTGTTTTAATTATTGATAATAATTTCACACCTTTTCTTGCTTTTCAAGTATGAAATAATTACACATCGGTTTATGCCAAACTTTGACATACATAGTTTTAAAAAAGAGTTCTTATGACTATACATCATTGAATAATTGGTGAAATTGAATTGAAATGGTAATTTGTTTTTGCTTTACAGTTTCTGTACAGACAGTGATACACATAGCTTCTGAATTTTGTTTACTGATAACATATTAGAAACTAGTTTACGAGTAGGAATAATTATTTCGTGAAATGTTGCCCCATCAAGTAGTGTGAAAAAAAATAATTGCAAATTGAATTTCGAGCTACAGAATTTTTTTTCACTGTTGTCAGTCTTGTAGGTATTTGTTTTTTTATCGTAAAAAATCATCGGCATCGTGGTTTTTTCACGGTGTTGAGTGCATATTGAATACGTGAGTTTTTATAAAATCACAAAACTGTTGAATAAAAGAAAAATTGTAGATATTTATGAGTATGTAATATTTGAAGAGGTTGTGTAAATTTCCTACAACCAGTGCGAATATATTCATTGTTCATAAAACGATATATATATTCGACGAATTAATAAATAACTTCCGAACTTTCGGCATCCTGAAGGAGGAAAAAAAACATTTTTTTTTATACAAATTGGAACGGATTTAAAGAAAAAGTTTCGCACAGGCCTAGTTCTGATGAAGTTTTCTTTTTCTGTTGTACCACCGTGGTACAATTATTATTATTATTATTATTATTATTATTATTATTATTATTATGATTATTATTGTATTGAATAATATTGAATTTATAACTTGAATGTAAGTACGAGTGAAACATATTAATTGTGAACAATGATGGATGGATGTTTTTATTGTATTTAAGTAACATACAACATAAAAATAAAGTAAACGAAAATGAAAATCTAATAGGGATCTGTTCACAGACGCATACAGTCCGTTTGCTGACTTGAATAGAACTAGATATAAATTGAAATTTTTTTCACACTTGGAATATCTCGTACTTGATTCCCGTAAAAAACAAATATTGCGTTAGATCCATACTTTGATCATCAATTTAAGAGGGCTAGAAAAAGGGATAAAATTACCGAACGTCATTGGTACATGAAAAACAAATAGTAAAAAGCGTTTCGTTTTTTATATTCATATTTTAGAGAACAAATTCAATTACAGATGTGAAGAAATCGAGGTATTCTATGTATTATTCATAATCATGTATATTCGTGAGATGGTACTGTTAAGTCTGCGAACAGTACGGATACTTGAACGATACATATTTCGAATGGGAAGCAGATTCCGAATAGTCGATGCTATCTGTCCGTCTGTGACATAAGTAAAGTATTGTATTGATTCTATAATAAAACAAATGGTGAAACAACGCGTGTCGCGTACCAATCTTTGTGAATGTCCAACTAAATTGATCGTTACGCAGAATTTTTTCCGTGTCTAAACTCTCTAGCGACGTTTCTTGAACCGTTTTTGTCCTTTGGGCTTTGGTCCTGCTGGTTTACCGAACGCTTTGCCTTGCTGAGGCTTCCTCTTATCACTTCCAGGTTTACCCGGTTTTTGCTTCGTTTTACCAGCACCAAATGTTTTTCCTGGTTTCGCTCTTTGTTTCTTCTTATCGTTCGCTCTGAAACAGGAATATTCATCGTTACTTTTTTCTCCGCCTCGTTGTTTATCCATATCGAATCGATTTTACTCACTCGTAACGCATTTTTTTGACGCCCTTCTTACTGGTGTCTGTGAGATCATCGGCAAACGATGATCTTGACCTCTTCAACGATCCTGTAAATCAATAATCAGTGTCACATACCGTGTCGAGAATGGGATTGCTACGTTATGGTCTCAGTGTTTACCTTGCTTCTGATTAGGCTCGTACATACTATCGTCGACAACCGATCTGATTTTCTTTTGCCTATTCTGTCGCTTGGCAAGTCTCGCCTGGAAGGCCGCTACCTTATCCATTTCCTTGTTAACTCTGTCTTCCGCGGTTTCCTTTTTGGGATTCTTCTTCTTTGCCTGTTTCGTCTTTTCATTGACTAAATTTGATGGCTCTTTCTCCTGCTTTTTCTTTGCCTTTGCTCTCTCTCGTTTTTCAGTCAGAGAGAGTTTATCTATTGGGACAAAATAAAGATTGCATTAGCATGAATACTTGATAAAGCATTCATTATTCTCACCTTTTTCATCTTTTCTTTCCTTGTCGCTCTGGAACCAAGTCCTTTGGCTTTTGTCGTCATCGCCCTTCAACATGTTCTCTGCTCTCTTGGCTTGATTCTCCACCTTGGCCAGCTCCTTCTCTTCCTGTTCCTCGAGGAATATTCTCTCAACGTCTTTCTCGAGAGCTTCCAGTCTCTTGTTATATTTTTCGATTATGTCCGGTGGTATTATTCGGTTTTTCACAGGATTTCGCGCCTGTTTAATCACTTCTTTTACCAAAACACGTTCCTGCTCACCAGCCAAAGACACCGAGACACCGACTCGACCAGCTCGAGCAGTTCTTCCGACTCTGCAATCATTTTAATCACACGCAAATTAACACTCTTCTGGCTTGAATTTTTCCTCTTCGATACGCACCTGTGGATATAATGTTGAATAGTAGCAGGCATCACGAAATTTATCACCGTCTTTACTCCGCTAATGTCCAAACCACGTGCTGCCACGTCCGTCGCTAGCAGAACATCGATTTCTTCGTCTCTAAATTTCCTCAAATTTTCCAGACGCTGAGGTTGCGTTAAATTTCCATGAAGCTCGCCCACCTAAATCATTTTTATAAATAATTTCACGCTATCGTTTATTTCGTGTGTTTTTCAACGCTCGACGCACCTTTACACCCAGTAGACCGAGCAGAATGTGGAGTCTGTGCGCTTGTTTTTTAGTTTGTACAAAAACCATGGCGTGATCGTGAAATGTTCTGCAGATCAGAGCAGCGAGGATAGCTTCACGGTCGCCTTCTCGCTCCTTTCGGATTCTGATGATAGAAAAAAGCACAATAAGAGCTGGAAAGACGCGCCACAAGCACATTTCGGTCTCACCTGACAAATTCCTGTCTCAGATTGAACGCAACGTCTTGATTACTGTCGACGAATACTTTGACTGGTTTATCCAAAGACACTGCAGCCAAATCTTTGACCTCTTCGGTCATAGTGGCGGAGAATAAAATTGTCTGTCTAGTTCTGGCGCATTGTTTAACAATGTGTTTCATTTGCTCGGCAAAATACTCATCCAGCATTCTGGGAAAGAAGCGAATCGTGAAATCAGGTGTTTTTCCACATTCAGTAGCTTCGCTTGAAACTAATCTCACCTGTCTGCCTCGTCCAGGATAAGCACTTCGATACTGTCTAGAGAAAATGTTGGAGTATTTGCAATATGATCAATCAGACGTCCAGGAGTGGCTATAACGATGTCTGGATTCTTTCTCAGCACCGATTCCTGTTGGAATATTAATTCTCATGCAATAGAAATATCGAATATTGGTCTGGGCGCGACAAACAGTTCAGAAATTCGGATTCTCTCACTTGAACTTTGAGGTCTAATCCACCAACGGACAATCCCACTTCGACGGTGGTGAATTGAGCCAATTGTCTAGTGACTTGATAAACCTGTACGCCCAATTCTCTCGTGGGTACGAGCACAAGGACTCTGGTTACAGCCGCGCCTTCCACAGGCCTGTATAAAAGTCTTTCCAAAGTAGGAAGCATGTACGCTGCCGTTTTACCCGTACCAGTAGCTGCGCAACCGCATATATCGCGACCCATCAAAGCTATAGGAATCGTCGCGGCTTGAATCGGAGTAGGCTGTACAAAGCTCATAGCTGATATTGCCTGTGAAGATTCATGGAACAGTTAGAACACTGGCAAAAGACTGTGATTTTTGTTGTTTATACCTTCAGCAAGGGTCTGGATAAGTTCATTTGATAAAACGAAGCATGTTCGTCGGCTCCGGGAGCCTCTTCAAAGTCCATGAGTTCTGGATCATCCTCTAAGGAGGCCAGTTTCCGCGTCTTTCCTTTCTTTTCTTTGACCTTGAAATTGTCTGTAAACATGTTGGACCGTTAATTGTTACTCAAATTTCCGATACTCTGTATCGTTTTAGAAAAAGACTCGTACCTTTTTTAAGCTCGTCATCCGAAAGATAAATTCCCTCTTCGTCAGCGGCTTCTGTTTCCAACTTGACGGGATCTTCGGCGCTTCCGTTCTGTAAGAATCATGAGATTTTAGTTGTTCTATCTCGATAAGATGTACACCAGTCCATAGCAATAGCAACAAAAATACCTGATCTCCATGCTCCTTTCTCAGCTTCGATATCTTATCGTCCAACTTTGTTTTGGCTTTCCGTTTAATATATTTACTCAGATCGTCCCAGGTGTCTTGATTGTATTCCGAGGCGTTACTTATGAACTGGAAATCGCTATCGAAATCTTTTTTCTCCTGTTTCTTCTGCTTGCGCGGTTGATACTTGAATAACGAAATATATCGTCATGTTAAATGCTGTGTATATAAGAATGATGAATGAGGTTATGTTGCAGACTTACATCGTCCTCCTCGTCGGAAATATCCGAGAAATCAGGCACTTCTTGATCGTCGTCGATCGTCTTTATCAAATCATAGTCTTTCCCCATTTTTTATTCCTCTAATTTTGTCTCATCAACCTAAATAGTTAATCAATACAAATTTCGAGGTTATAAAACAATACTGGTTGACGTTATTACAGGTTATGAGACTTACGCACGTGTGTGCCTCCCTGTTGTTACGGCTAGTGACTCTTCGGCTCTTCATTCTACGGAAACCCGGTGGGGACATCTATGTACACACATGCACACTTATTCCGTATCCGGGACTAACCGTCTGACTCAGTCAGTCAGTCAGTCGTCACGGCACGTAGTTTTTTTGTTCGTTTTTTCTTAAATTAAATTTTACGAATATGTATGAATTATTAATTTTTTAATGCAAACCAATGGTTATTTTTGAATATGATTCTGATTTACGGTGGGAACATTTATGAACAGACACGCCAACTGACACAGTATGGCGGCCGTACACCCGATGAATGTTTTTTTTTTTATTTTCTACATGATTTGACTACGAATTTAGACAGATTCTAAATACTATCAATTGATATCAATCGATGATTGAAATCAAATAATTCCTGTTAATACCATTTGATTATCAATCAAATAATACAGTTTATCGAATTTAATTGTTGAAAAAAGTTAGCAAAAAATTAAATTTGAAATGATAAATTATTAAAATTTAATTAAATAGAAAATTTAAATTAAAAAAAAAAAAATTTAATCACGCGTCCAAAATACGCGATTTCGTGTCCAGAACCCGCTCATCGTACTCAGATGGCCTTTTTCTACCTTCCTACACTCTTCTGGTCACAAGTTCGCTGACTTTGGTTCGAAAAAATTTAAATTGAAAAATAAAAAAAAAACAAAAAAATTTAATCGCGCGTCCAAAATGCGCGATTTCGTGTACAGGACCCGCTCATCGTACTCAGA
>JAFFZH010015669.1:40636-52858 GCA_018420115.1 Euura saliciscinereae | reverse complement strand
AGGCCGTTGTTCAATAATATCTTGCTATGTTCATCAATAGTTCAGTTTTCACTCGAAGAAGTGCATAGAAAGCGTCTCTAGTCAGAAAAAAACGGTTCGCCAAGTACATTAATGTGGTCCACCAACAAAAATACGTCTCCATCAAAATTCATTCTCCAATAATATCTGCCTATGAATAAGAATTGAAGTCAGATCCGACCATCAAGTACAACAAATGAAGATAAAATTCGACTAGACAGTCTGTCTTCGGGAGGTTGAGGTCTTTATGATGTCGGAATTACGTTGATGCTCTCGACTTCTTCTTATTTCGTGGTTTCGGGGTTCAGTCCCTCTGAGAATAGGATTCCTCCGATAGCATTGGCTTAAAAATTTCCCAGAATCGATAAATCGAATGAGGAATCGTAAGTGCAGGGCTTTCGCGACTCAACAGCGATAATTCTTGCCGAGAGAGTTTCGCTCGGTCAAACTGTGTGTGGTTAGAAGTTTGAAGCAGGCCTAAATCAGGGGCTCTCTAATCGGGTTTGGGGAATACTCGTATTATCGATTCTGTGAGCAACCGAAATGCCCGGAGCGCGAATCGCACCGACGGCAGCTTTACGCCTACGCTGCGCCCACAGCTCCAACAGTCAAGATGTTATCGCTCGAGACCTTTTGGAATTTAAATATGAATTGCTTTATTAATAATTTTGTATACATATTTTTTTTCTCCGGCGTCAATTGCTGGTTGTCAGAGTGGCTATTTGTCAGGGATCCCGAGGTTCCCATAACTTCTTCTTACACCTGTTTCTTCCTATAGAATAACCGGTCTATTACGGAATCAACGACGCCATTTTGGTCCCGCAGTAAAAAGTTACTAAAAAACCACAAAAATTCACAAGAAAAGTTACTAGAAGTTGTCTAGTTTATTCATGTCTTCATACAGGGTGAATTCCTCAGTCTGAAGTTGGTTAGCATCCGAACCGCCTGAAAGCTCGTTTTTCGACTCTAGTCAACTTCAGACTGTATCATCGTTAGGAATTCACCCTGTAGATGATGTCATGATGATTTTGATTCAGAAACGAGTATCAGAATAGTGATCACTTGCAGCGTCCCAGTCGGCTTGATCTTGGTGCTAAATTCGGACAGTTTCAAATCCCCGCCTCCCCTCGAGCCCTGCTCTTCCTTTCGACGACGATACGAGGGGCGGTAGAATAGCCGGAGGCGAATTCGCGTCGAACATTCCCAACGGGCTAACCTAACCCTCGAGTCCCATGGTGATCATGCTGTCCCTTAGGCTCTTTCGGCACGTCCACAAATTATAACGATTGAATTTTATACATGGGTATAGAAAGAAAATCGGAGGCGTGCCAAAATAGGGATACTTTTGCACACACTGAAATTTGAAGGTTAAAAATCATACCAAGTACACAATAATTTGGCCAAATGGCCAAAAGTTACATTTGGAGGTTAGAATTGTTCTGAACATGAAAAAAACTGGATTTTGAGGTTAGAATCACGTGGAATTTGAACTTCGAGGTTCACAATCCCTCGAGTATGTATGTCGCCATTTTGAATTCTGCAGATCATTAAAACCGGAATGTTGAATCTGCAGATAGCCAGTACAGCCTCTCCTCCATGTTCCAGGAGTCTTTCGCCCGGCATGCATTAATGCGTGAGAGGGGCGACGACCTGCGCCAGTGTCAGAGTTCAAACGTCAATTACACGGTGTAATTGGTCTAGGCTAGCAGCTCGGCCCGGATGACCCCTGCAGGAGGAGCATCTCTTGCCTCGTCCCTTCTCCTTTCCCGTCTGGTCCCGGTACCAAGAGACCTCTGGACTGGTGTGATCGGGGCTTGTAAATGAAACGTGGAATAATTAACGAAAAGAGTAGCCTGCACCCAGACAAGCTCGGGTAATTTGTCTCACCGGGGGCAAAGACTGACTCCTATATGACCTTCGTTAAACGCTGCTATACCGACACATAACGAAATTTGTGTTAATTATTTCCAACATGCTTCTTTTTCACCTTCCATAGTCTCCAAGAAAACTAGGTACACTATAAAGGATCACTGGAATGAAGACTAAATGCAAATTGACGCTTGTCTCGTCCGTTTTTGTTGTAACCCTTTTTTTTTCTCTCTTTATTTAGTTAAATTTTCTGCAGCCTCCTCCATACCAGACGGTTTCAGGTAAGAATACAACATAACCCGGGGGGATCTTAGGGTAATCGTAGAAGTTAATCAGCCAGAGTGCCGAGGAGAAAAAGATGTCGCCAGGGATGTTAGATAGGTCTTCTCGTTGACTCGTCTTCATTCTTTCACCCTGGTGTTCATCTGCCTGAAATATCATCCGGGTAGTAATTCACCAGCCTGCGATGATCAGGCTGCTGTCAAACCTCGCCCGGAAGGAGTCCTTCGACTTTCTGACAAAGCGTCAAATTGTCTGTGTCTCCCCCAGGTAGCGCACTTACCCTGACGTTGACTGTCCCTCGATATTGTCTATCGTCTATCTGTTCAGAAGACATTCGCGAACTCTTTTCTACCTCATAGTCGACAATAAGATAAGGTCCAGGTTGAGTCGCTAAAGGGAGAAAACAGTGTGCTACCTGGATCCTTCATGCAGAAAGCAGTAAGCACGTAGGCACCCCTGTAATCTGTCTGCTTCAGATGTTAACGTGACGATATCAGGCGAACAATTCTTCCGGTATTGACTGCAGGGGTGGAAAGAAAGACTTTATGGATGACGTCAATTAGGAAATGCACCCCAGAACGAATTGGGGTTCCAGGTTCTTGGTTCGATGCACGCAAGCCTTGGACCATCCCCTGGAGGATGATATCGTAACAAATTTAGCGAAGGAGACAAACATCGTCATTTCCTGTCGCCGCGGTTTCGTGGACTGGGGTGAAATGTACGAACACGCGAACAATGGGTTCGCGTATATCTGCTTCATGGACACGAAACGTTATTGTGCCGGATACATTACGCTATCTGCCCATCGTCTAGCATACTGGAAGACTTCCCGGACTCGCTTCCCTGCGGTGAGACACCCCTGGAGACACTCGGTTTACGTCTCAGTCATCAGAGGGAAGGCAGGAAGGCAGGAGTCGGGGGATGCGAACTCGTCGCAATAGCGAAACTGTTGTGATCGCTATCGCTGATAAATTGCTGGGGATACACTGGAGGAATTCCTAAGGACTCGTTGATCTGAAGTCTGGTAGGATCGAACAATGAGCATTTGGACACTTTAATCGGATCAGGAATTCAGTTTTTTCATCATATCTCGACAACTGTTGATCCTATCGTCATAAAGGTTGGTACAAAAAATGAAGCTTACTAAATTTTCTACAAAAAATGTTTCATACACTCTTCTCATATCTTTGATAGTTTGTCTCTAATACATCAGTGAATACGTACATGATTCTCACAAGGTTGTGTGCAAACATCGAAACTTTCTGCCACGTATTACACAAAAACTATTGAAGATATGAAGAAAGTGTATTGAACCTTACTTGTAGAAAATTTAATGAGCTTCATTTTTTGTCATGACCTTCGTTACGATAGGACCAATGGTTGTCGAGATATGACGAAAAAACATAATTAGAGCACCAGGACTTTCGATAGTAGGCCAAGGTAAAGGTCTCTATCGATTTATCGATCCGTACCGCAGTTAATTTTTCTATTTTCGCTAATTGGACTGAACTACTCGTCGAAATCGTCCAATTGTTTCTTCATTATTCTAAAAGTGTTGATTACGATCCCAGAGGACATAAAAAAAATGAGTCAGTGACTATCAGGGGGATCTTGGCTACAAGTGGAAAGAATGTCTGTTCATATCTGGGGGCCTTGGGTCTCTCTGGTAAATTGTGAGGGCACGAGATCTCATCATCTCGTTGGTCTTCAAGGGCAGAGATTAATTAATTCATTAACCACTTTGAATATAGACTGACTCTGTCTGCTTGTCTGACTCCGCGTTTGTCTGTCTGAAGAAATTTTGGCTGTGTACCCGCGCGTTGCACTCAACGATAATTGTTCGGACTCTGGACGTGTTTCGTGAGCCCGTGTTACGACTTACATTAGGGAGAAGAGAAGACTCGAACACGATGCTAAATATAATTCCATAGAAAAAAAAAAACAGTGTGAAAATCAGCCGCTGATTAATCACACAGCTGGTCATTTCAAAAAGTAAAAACACCCCAGGTTTCTGCATCTGTTTAGCAACCATTTTTCAATCAGTCGGAGTCAAAGCGTGACAGTAATTGACAGAAATATGATCACGCTTTCAGAGCAAAAGATGATAATTTGTTAGAGAAAATCGTGTCGATATTTTTTCTCCGCTTTTTACCCGAAAAACAAGAAATTTGACTGAAATAGCAGGAAAAATGTTACGTACGTATTCATCGGTGTATTAAAGAAAAACTATCAAAGATACGAGAAATATGTGTAGAACCTTTGTTGTAGAGAATTTTATAATCTTTATTTTTTATCCTTACCTTCGTGACGATAGGATCAATGGTTTCCGAGATATGACAAAAAAATGTTGATTTTGCAAATTTGTGATCAGAAAATAAAAAATTCTATAGAATACTACTAATTCAATTCTCAAGTACAAAAAATGACACCCTATCAATTCTCCATCTTTCAGTCAAGCTTTGAAATCGTCAGCCGCGATCGAAACGAGTAGATGGAGCACGAAGAACCCCAGGGTGAAGAAAAGTCACGCACAAGTCTAATATTCGTACATTCGCAATATTAGCGTATGCGGTAGTTAGAACAGAGTTTTTTCTTTAAAGACCTGAAGCTTCTTTGGGCGGATGTATAATAACTGGCTATTAACTTCATTATTTCCCCGAAGCTGTATTACGTTTTATGGGCAATAACTTCGAGGGAAGAACAGCCCAGCTCTTGTATTTTACGAGGTGAAATTCTGTCAATATTTTTCCACACAATACCGAACAACCCCGAAGAGAAGGTTGAAGTATTTTGTGTCCCCTCCGCCTTTCGTCAAAAGTCCTATTCGATCTATTCACCAATTTATGAAGGTCATAAAAATTAAGTTTATACGATACCCGTCGGTCAGTTTTATCGATCAGAAAGCTTCCGGTATTATACGGAATATTTTTACGAGTCCCTTTTTTTCCTGTCCAATCGAGTCTCAGAGCGAAGTTGAAGAGCTGCGAACAATATCGTGGGAGAATTTTCGAACTCATTTGACAAAAAGATTTCATTAAACCCGTAGCTTTATTAGAAAATTAATAATTTTTCGCCATCGTTCAAAATTTTGCAATGCTGATACGAAATTCGCAATCAGAGACCCAGAAAACCTGACCATACCAATTTTCACGCGAATCGGATGATTTTTTATTTTCGTCAAATAGCCGAGGTGGCCAAGTCCAAATTCGGTCGAATAGGAGAGGTTCTGTTAAAATTGATCTATTGGATGATTCTGTAATATAAATTGATTACAATTTCGTTACTTGTTCGCCTGTTGAGATTAACAGACTGATTATATGAATTCAAATGAATCGTGATTACTCACATCGTGATATCTGTCCGTTTAATTAGTACTTCCGCTACGGTTATTAATTGCCTAATTTCATTCAATTCAGAGCCCGCAGCTTGAGCCCCGCGTTTAACGTTTTACTACGTCCAGGTCAAAGGGGTAATAGGTCGAAGAGAAGTCACCCGCTGTGTAAATTTACTTAGGATTAGCGTTGGTCTAAGTGCAGGTCGCTGGGTGAATTTTACGACACCCTGTAATCCAAAAACTCTTCTCTAATCCGTACAACTATAAATCGCATTGCATCGGAGCAAAAATGCATCCCGTTTCTTTTCCAGTTGACGAAGATAAAAAAAAACAAAAATAATATGTTCATTGATAATTTTATATGTCAGTGAAAAAACGAGTGTGAAATAATGAAAATTATCAACCATCGGGAAACTAATTGCGGGGTGTTACAACACCTGTCGCTGTATAGCGTATGCGGACCATTTTCTGCTGAAAAATTCCTATCTGAAACCGCGAATTGGCAAGCTGTGCCAAGTTGATATTAAAATTTCACTCACCCACCCCTTCCCTCAGCCAGAAGCGATAGCAGGAAAATATCATCAAATACTTGACTTGAAATTACTTTTAAAAAACACTATCAATAGTTACATGAATCACTTGGATTCACTTGGCAAATTGGCTCAAATTGAAATTGTATAAATTCACAGATAAATTTGATACGAAACGAAAAAAAAAATTGAGGGTATTTTCAGAAGATATTCTGTTGTTTCCTTTCCTATTTGTCCTGTGACTCGTCGTCGTGATATAAAGGGATAAGATAAATTTGGAAAGATTTTTCGAATTCAGTCAGCGTGAAATCTCTCGTGAATTCTTAGCATACGATATATTTCCTCGTTGTTCGCATAAATCGGAGGGGTAGAGTATAAGGTAAGCCAGGCTGCAATACGATCTTGCCTTCCTTCCCTCCTTCGGTCGTAAATATTTTTTGGGTTCGAATAAACGAAATATACTTGGCGACACCAAAGCTTTTCAATCCCATTGCTTTACTTCTTGACAGATGATGTTGGGAATTTTTTTTTTCTTCTAACCAGTCTCTTCGCTATACGATAGGAAAACAAAAATTCATCCACAGTACCTATGTGCATCCACAATCATTGCTGACTCTTTCGAATGTTATAGGTATACACTAGATATTAGACGAAAAATGAATTTTTGGAGATTTTTTTAATTGCTGTTTTGAATTTCGCAATTTTGACATCAAATTCGGAATCAGCAGCCCCGAAAACCATCGCATACCAATTTTCATGCAAATCGGATGATTTTTCATTTTGGTCAAATAGCCGAGGTAGTAAAGTCCGAATTTGGTCGAATATAAGAGGTCTTGCTGAAATTGACTTCAGAATCTGTTAGAATTCATGTGAGATTCCTTTGAGTCGGATTTGATATATTTTGGCCAATATGCCGCGGTAAAAGTGGAGCTGTGAAAGAATGAGAGTTAGGAAACAAACGTCTGCGAATCTATATCTGCGGATCGATAACTAATAACGAGAATCTTTTAAAGACTCCGATGTTATTCCGGTGGGAGATTTCTCGCGGCAGCGCCCACAACCTCAGTTCAGAGCTTATATAAGAAAAGTTTGAGCTTCTTTCTATCTCGCGGTCTACCATCCATCTAGTATTTTCACCGATTTCCACTTTCCAACGTTCGTATTATACTCATACTTACACCACCCACCTCCACAAACGAAGCTAACCGGATATAATACACTTTTAATTTCCGGATTATTAAGCTCAGCCTCTCTTCTCTCCCACACCTAGACCGTTATTATTCCGCCAACTCACGTACCCTCCAATCATATTGCACTACTTCTTTTTTCCCCGCTTCAAAATCAATAACAAACCTTGATTTTCACCACGAGGATCCCCTGTATCCTAGAGGAAATAGTCTATTCACTGGCTCAGAAAAGGAGAGAAGCGTTCAATGACCGAATAGGCGAATCTGCAACTTTGAAAATTGCGATATTTTTCAATTCATATCGAATTTTCAAATTCGAATCATACAAATTTGCAATCAAATCTAGTCAAATCGAATGAATTCAAATCAAGTTATATAAAGTTTGCAGTTGAATCAATTCAAATCAAATTTGCAATCGCGTTGAATCAAATAGATTTAGCAATTAGTTTGAATTTTGATAACGTTTGATCAAATTGATTCAATTCAAGTCATATCAAGTTCGCAATCGAAACCAAAAAATTGATTTGATTGGTATCAAATTTGCATCAAAAATTGATTAAAATCGAATTGAATCGAATGTGTAGTAAAATTTACAATTCAATCAATACTAACAATAAAATTCACCTTTAAAACTGCAATTGAATCAAATAAAGTTTACTTCTAAATCAAATCGAATATCACAATTATTGGCAAAGGAAACTTGATTCCTGACCCCTAATTGTTCCTTTTATTTTACAAAAAAAAAAAAGAGTTGAAGCAATTTTAAGAATTTGAATTGATTCACTTGAAACAAGAGTCCGATTCAAATTTTCCTCATTTTTATTCTATGGATAGATGAGACTGGTTCTGTGGACTGATGTTGAAAAATATCGTAGGGTTGGTAAAGAGGCTGAAATTTTAGCAATATCTTGAAACGTTCAAGCTCGCTCGGTTCTGTCAATAACGTTTGGCAAGAATAAAAGTTTGTCAAAGGTTTTTTTTCAAAGATGCTATATTATAGAGAACGAGCCTCCTCTCCCATCTCTTTCTTTTTCATAAAGAACGCAGTTTCATCGAATCCCACCACGACCAGCCGGTGGACTTGGTCAGAGATAAAGGAAAAAAAAAGAGCAATATCAAATCAAAAGAAAGAAAGAAAGAAAAAACTTCTACCTTCAGAAGTTTTACCATTCAATATAACCCTTATTCTATACTTCGACAATTCTTTTTTTTTTTCTTTCCATTTTCGCAGTATCGTAGAAAAATCAAGAACCGAGAAAATGACTCAAGATCAATGACGATCTAGAGCTAGAGATTTATTTTTTATCACGATGGAAAAGGATCACAATTATTCATCAAGTGATCCAGTTTCTTTTTTTCTTATCATAATTACGTTCGTATACGGTTTTTTTTTCACACGGTTTTCGTACGTTTCTATGGAAATTTTCAATAGGGATGTTTGTCAATAAACTTGAATTGAATCAGATTTGCATCAAATCAAGTTTCAACTCAAATCAGTCATGAAGGGCATAGAAAATTGGCAATCAAATCAAACCTCATCTGCTCATTGATGAAATAAATTTCTGAATCGAGTAAAACTTGCAATCAAATCAAATAGAATTTCAATGATGTCGATAGATTCAAATTTGCGATTGAATCAAATCAGAATCGCAGTAATTTGTGATGAAATTAAATTGAATCAGATTTGCATCGAATCAAGTTTAAAATAGAATAAGATCGCCGAAATTTTAGACCAGAAGAAGGAAGAAAACTAGAAAAATCTCGTCATCTGTTGAAACAGTAGTTGTACGCCCTGAGGCTGTAGTTCATGTTGTTACGAAATTATATAGAGTACAGTGCGAATAGTCACTCGGGTGGTGGCAGGCGTTATTAATGAGATTTGCTCCGGGTAATCACATATACGGAATAATTACAACCTGCCCAGTTCCTCGGGTTCCTCGTTCTTAGGGATTGCCAGGGTTGCTACCCGGTATCAATCATCCATGATTCGTGACGTGAAACAGTTACCTACGTCTCTGAATGATTGCGAAAGCAATTAAATCAAAACCTTCAAGAGGACTATCATCATTCGCTAATTTCATCAATTATCACCCGAAGACTGTACCTCCTCTCTCTCTCTCTCTCTCTCTGTCCAGCTGTGTAATTATGCCAGCTGATGCAGCCTCTAGTTTGAAACGATAAATTATTATCAGATCCAATTATTACCGTTCAATAAAGCCGAAGCTTTTCTGAAGTTCAAAATTGGGTTTTCAAAAAATTTGATATCGACGAGGCGATGTTTTTTCGAGTCTGAAGGTAATTTCGGCATTTTTGATGAATAGAATCCGAAGAAAGTTTGTCTAGTTGGTTTTTTTTTTTTTTTTTTTGAAAATTAAAGACAGTAGATTTTAGTTCATTTCTTATTGAAAAAATCTGAGACGGTGAAACACCGTCGATTGTCTCGTTATTTTTATGGCCGAGGAAGCAAAAGTCGGTGAGAGGCTGATTGCTTGCTTGCTCTTCGTCGATGGTAGGAAGGCACTTGTTGCATCCTCCCGCATGTCTGTACCTACTGTTTAATCCACGGCGATTTTATACCTTTTTCACACTTTTCACTCTATTGCTTTTCCTTATCGGACCGAGATGACCTACTTTACCGTGAATTTATTCACGCAGTGGATAACCTAGCCCATAGCCACAATCCCTTATCCCGAACGAGTCTGCAGGTCGTCAAAATCGAATTCAGTTTTTTCATAATATCTCTGAAACTATCGATCCTACCGTCACGGAGGTTATTACAAAAAATGAAGCTCACTAAATTCTCTACAATAAAGGTGGAATAAATTTTTTTCAGATTATCGATAGTTTTTGTCTAATACAAGGCTGAAGGTATCGATTTTTGCACAGAACTTTGTGAGAATCATGCACGTATTCACTGGTGTATTAGAGACAAACTATCAAAGATACGATAAAAGTGTATTGAACCTTTCTTGTAGGGAATTTAGTGAGCTTAATTTCTTATAATAACCTTCGTGACGATAGGATCGATGGTTATCGAGATATGATGAAAAAACTAAACTCGAGCACCTTTGACTCAAGAGATCGGGACTGATTAATTCTTCTCTTCGGTATAATTCGACTGTAATAAATTTCTGGAATTCTTGTGGCTCTTCTGGAATTCCATTAAATCTAACATAACCTAGAATCTAAAAAGATATGCAAGAAGCTACGACGTAGTAATGATACCTAATTCTTCTCTCAGTGTAAAAATAACAGGAAAAGAACCTCCGTTCATCGACGCAAAGGAATTAGAAATGTCTTCATTATAAATTGAGTCCCTTAAACGTCCCATCAGCATCGATAAGCAAAACACTCGTTTTCTCCGACTGCGGTGTTCTTTTTATCAATCCATGCATACAGGGGGAGGGTTCAAAGCTACTTTCCCATTCGTTGGAACCCGGCAAACGTTATAAGTACTTTGAGCTCGTAATTAGCTCGTCAAGCCCATTAAAAGTTGAGCCGTCTTGTTAAACCCTTAACCGCAACGGCCCCCGAGTCTATTTTTGGCTAACGACCTGCCTGCCTTCCTTCCTACTACTACTACTACTACTACTATTGCACTAAAGGTGACGATTAGCAAGAAAGAAACTATTTTTTTTAATTTGCCATTCAAATATGTCACCTCATCAATTTTTAGTAATTTTGATTCGTTTGATAGTTGAGAATTGAACTCGATATTGTGCAGTTTTTTTTTTCCAACAATTTTTTGGTTTTTTAGAAACCATTCAATAATTTTTTATGATAAGTAATTGGAACTTGGAAATTTGCAATTTTTACTTGAATTAATAGGAATATTCTTGGCTTGTCTATTTAATTAAAAATTGCTAATTAACTAATTTTCAACTATCGATATTGAAGAAAATATTGAAAATCGTATTATTTCACACTTTTGAGAAACGAAAAAAAAATCATATATATTCGTATTGATGTTAAAAAAAAAAAGGATCATTTCTGCTTTTTCTAATTTTTTTAGTATATCACATCGCCCTTTGTCGATTGGGTATTTTGAATTCCTGCATGTAATTGACCTCGATATAATATAAAATACCTTTATTCATACTTTGACATTAAAATTCATGAAATATGTGATGGAATATAAACAAAAATTAATTTTTATGTAAATTTCAGAGTCAGAGTGAGGTCCGAACCATTTGTAAAAAAGAAACGAACACATTTTTATACAGTGTTTGGCTGTTGGATTCAGAAAGTTGTAAGTGACGAGGAAACTACTTCGCTTTCACCTATTTGAAAATTATTTTCCCTTTTTGAAAATACTTTTTAAACTCAATGGGACTGGTTTTTTACTTTCATTATAGCATTTCGCCATAGCATTTGGGATCCCATCATCAACAGCATTTGCAGAATGCTTCCTACATTCTAGAATCAAATGTCAGAAACATTTTTATTGATTTTTGTTGGCAATCTGGATTTAAAAAAAAATTTATTTCGATGTCATCAAGTCACTGACTAATTGAATGTATCCAGAAATCGGTACTTTAAAAAGTTACATTTTCTCGATGTGAATGCTTCTGGAGATTTTTTTGTTAAAAAGCGTGAAATATATGTTCTGGGGTAAAATATTTTTCGCTTTTCTATGACCGTGAAACGGTGCTGTCTAAAAAATAATCTATGAAACTACAGCACCGTGGTTTAATTTTCTACGTTTACAGTGTAATAAATATTTTTTTCAATCTACCGCCACCCTTCGTTGACACATGAAATTTTCCAATTATATGAACTCTGTCATAAAATTCCTACTCCACTCAAGGTGTCCAACATTTTTTTATGCGATGACACGGTAATTGTGTGACGAACGCGATACATCGTGTCTCTTGTAATGACACTAAAATCGCCTCTTTAATCGACTCTACGATCCCAAGCAGAAATTGAGGGATTCTCTATATGACACACATTTTTTTTTCATTAAATTTTCTCTATTTTCAATCACAATTACCGAAAACTT